>OVBE01001584.1:0-35622 GCA_900406425.1 Iberis pinnata
GTAACAACCTCGAATTTGGTCAAAAGGGGTTTGACCGGAAACGGGGTGTTACAGTCGCAAGAACCGTTGGTGAGTTATCCTAGATCTAACAACGGAGACCATAAAACCTAACTGAGTCGCAGCTCATTAGCAATAGTGGAAAAACAATCTAAAGCCCTACGTGTTTTGGTGTGGAAAGTTGAACGTGTCCCAGCTCTTCCTCCTCATTCTTCTTATATAGACTCCTTTGCTTGTCCGTTTTCCTTTTCGGCCTCTTTTCTTTTGTGGAAACTTTCTTTATCTTTTGAGGAAATGTTCCTTTTTTGAATTCCTTCCATTTCTCCGTGGCTTGTGGAGAAAGTTGTGACTGTCACCGCACTTGGGCCGAATTCTCACCTAGAATTGTAAGTGGGCCATTTGTCGCGTTTTAGGTCTCATCGAGCCGTTATGCGGTTTAGGTGGTTTTACGATTCCTATCGGAGAATTGGTCTTTTGTATGACGATGCAATACGGATTTGCGAAAAGTTAATCGTCATCGCTTTATACGATTGATATTTATACGAACAGATGTCATGATACTTCCACAAACCATAAAGAATAATCGCATAATCGTGATGTTTACCGTTTACACGATAACCCCGATACTTTCACGGAAAAAATAATTTTTATAGTTTTAGTTGCAGAATTCCAATGGAACCTCAGAATGATACAAAACGAGGAACGGGGGGTTTGAGACGAAATCAGCTCGCCAACTGGCGAGCTGAATGTGCGAGACTCAGCTTGCTGGTAAGCGAGATTCAGCTCGTTGGTAAGCGAGATTCAGCTCGTTGGTAAGCGAGCTGATTGCATGTTCGGCGTACTTGTTCTCGTGTATAAACAACGTTCGGAGCCTAAGCCATTTATTTGAGAGCCTCGATTTGCTTGTCGTTGTTCAGGATCCGTCGCGGTGTTTAGCTTTCCGCGAACGTTGGCCGTGGGCGAACCATCTTGCCTTGTTAAAACATTAGTGATAGGAAAACCCGGTGGGACAAAACCTTCTCGACTAAGGACAAAAGAGTACAAAGGTGGTTGCCTAACTGTCCGATGACCATTGCGCGTTTCCTCCTAAATGTATTTCCGGTAGTTTGGTAACTTTGGTTGAAGCATATTCCGTTGGTCGGGATCGTAGTGACGGGTTAAGGCGTTAGTTTCGTCATGAATTTTTTTAACCCCAACAGTAAACATTATTTACTTGTTATCTAGCACTATCTCCATTACCTTTTCTTATGTTTCACACTTACAAAATTCTTTATCTGATCAATTTGCTAAACTTGCTAGATCCAGCTGGTTCAACTCCACGGTTAGGTAGTTTGTATTTTTTGTCAACTAATAATAGGTATAATAAAAAAAAACTGAGTTACAACGTAGACCAAGATATTACAAAAGGGGAATTAAGTATCCTAGAAGACTTAGCTAAATTATGAGCCTCAAATTTAAAAAGGCGAGGTACTTTACAAAAATCAGAGGAAGGATCAAAAGCATTAATAATGTTATGGCATATTGTATTGATTGTGGTTTGTGTTCTCTTTTGTCATCTAAGAAGGTGAAGTGTACGAATGAGAACCTCCGAATCTGACTTGTAAATGATGTCACGATAGTTAAGTCATTTGAGAGTAGATAATGTCAGCTTAAAAGCGAAAGCTTCAGCAGCTAGAACAAAATCTTGAGGATGGATAGCCATTTTTCCTCTAAGAATAGGTAAGATGTGCGATTTCAACCTGAATTGAAACGTCAATCCAATTTTTTGAGCTCCGATTCTTTGATTGAAAAGACAAAATAAAATGCAAAAGAAAAGAACACACGAGATTTTACGAGTTAGAGATAAATCTCTACGTCTCGCCGAAAGTTATCCGGAATCCATTACTCTGACTCAAGCTTGAGTCAACCTATAATCTTACATACCTTTCCTCTTCTCCTCTCTTGATTTAACGAAGAACTGAGCTCACACTATCACTCTCTCTCTGTTACATTTATATCGATCGATTATTAAGCCAACTAACACAAAAACTAATTCCTAACCGACCTAACCAACTAACATAACTTGGTTCAATCTTTATACTTAGATTAAACCAATTACAAGAGATGAGAAAGTGAATCCTTTACCCGAGAAAGAGACTCTCTAACACTTAGAGAAAACAAACCAAGTTTTATGGGCACCAAAATATTCAAATCTCCACCTTGACCATAAGAACTTGATCAAGCTTCAATAACCTTAACCCTTCATGGATTCCAACTTCCGGATTATTTGAGTTAAACCACTCAACTTCTGGACAAAACCTGAACCAGAAGCAACATGTGCAATAAACTTCACACAGCGTTATAACTTAATCTCGTCTGAGCTTCACTCTTCTTTGATCCGAAGAAACCTTAGTGGATCCTTAAAATTTCCCACTGGTAGGACCTTTGTGAGAATATTCGCAGGATTACACTTTGTGGCTATCTTGACTATCATAATGCTTCCTTCTGATACTAGATCCCTTATGAAGTTAAATTTCACTGCCATATGTTTTGTTCTATCATGGTAAATTGCATTCTTAGCCAAAGCTATTGCACTATGAGAATCACAGTGAATGTTCACTGATTGCTGAATGAATCCCAGCTCCTTCATAAACCATTTGAGCCACACAACTTCTTTAGCAGCTTCAGTCATTGCCACATACGCTGCCTTGGTTGTTGATAAAGCTACAATCCTTTGTAGACTAGACTTCCAGTTGACTGGATTTCCTCCAACTGTGAAGATCATACATGTTGTAGATTTCCTCTTGTCATTGTCACATGCAAAATCATAATCAAAATATCCATAGATGATGAAGTCCCCAGCCTGCTTGTAACTCAGCTTCACCTGCAATGAACCTTTGATGTATCTCAAAACCCACTTAACAGCTTGCCAATGCTTCTTAATTGGCTTACTCATATACCTACACACTAAACCTACTTCATAAGCTATAGTTGGATGTGTGCCTATCATAGATTACATTAAGCTTCCCACAATATTATGATATGATACACTTTGCATTGCTTCAAACTGATCCTCTCACTGTTGTTCTATTGCTGACTTGAGCTTGAAGTGTATATCCATAGGAGTTGATACTGGCTTAGCCTGGTCCATGTTAAAATTCCCTAACACCTTCTGCAGATAATCAGATAGTGATACTGTTAAACTTCCTTTGCTCCTGTCTCTGGTAATGACCATCCCCAAAATTTTCTTTGCTTCTCCTAAATTTTTCATTTCAAACTTTGAGCTCAATAGTGTCTTGTTGCTTTTCTTATGATGCTATTAATATGTCGTCCACATATAGTTACAAGAAGACACATTGGCTTTTTCTTCTTTCTTTGAGGTAAACACAACTGTCAAAGTTGCTTCTCTTGTATCCTTTTGATACCATGAAATCATTAAACCTTGAATTCCACTTCCTAGGAGACTGTTTGAGTCCATATAGAGATCTCTTCAATAAGCACATTTTATCTGGATTCTTTTTATCAATGTATCCTTCTGGTTGTTCCATTATAATCTTTTCTTCAAGAAATCCATGTAAAAAAGTTGTCTTGACATCAAGTTTATGTAATTCCATGTCAAAGCGAGTGACTACTGAGAGTATGGACCTTATAGAGACATGTTTGACCACTGGTGCAAAGATATCCCTATAATCTATTCCCTCCTTCTATGAGTAACCCTTTGCCACTAACCTGGCTTTAAATCTGGGACCTTCTTCATCTGTTAAACCTGGTTTCCTTTTGAATATCCACTTACACCAAATTGGTCTTTGTTTGTGATCCCTGTCAACTAGCTCCCATGTTCTATTTTTGGTCAAAGAAAGCATTTCTTCATCTGCTGCCTTTTCCCACTTATCCCTATCATAATCTTGCATAGCTTCTTTGTAACTTGTTGGATCCAGCCTTCCACCATCTTCTGTAGCATTATATGCATAACGTGCAATTTCGTCTTCATCAGTATCATATGATTCATAATCATCATATCTTTGTGGTGGTTTTTTCTGGCGTCTGGTCCTGTCTCTAGCTAGTTGATAGGTATCTAGATTAGCTGATTCTTCTGAGCTTTCTTCTGAGTGTTGTTCCACTTGCTCATTCTCTGAAGTGTCCTCCATAACTCCACCTTGAATCATGTTTCTTGTATCCTTCATTTTCCCTGCAATTTCCACACTACTAGATTTGTTAGTAGGACTTTTACTTTTATTTACTGATACCTGATTCTTGTGGTCTATGTAAGTGACATCCTCTGTGAATATCACATTACGGCTTATGATGCATCTTTGATACTCCAGAAGCCACATTCTGTAGCTTTTTACTCCTTCTGGATACCCTAAGAAGACTCCCTTTTTGGCTCTGGGGTTGAGCTTCCCTTCATCTATGTGTGAAAATACTATGCATCCAAATCTTCTTAGCTTGCTTAAGTCTGGTGTTGCTGAAGTCCAAACTTCTTATGGTATTCTGAACTCTATGGCTGATGAGGGTGTTCTTTTTATCAAGTACATAGCTGTTGGTGTTGTTTCTGCCCAGAACTCTTGACTCAAACCACTCTCATTTAACATTGCTCTTACTTTATTTATGACAGTCCTGTTTAGCCTTTCTGCTACTCCATTTTGATGTGGGGTATAGGTGCAGGTTTTGTGCCTTACCACACCTTCAGCTTTACAGAAATTGTCAAACTTAATATTGCAAAACTCTAACCCATTATCCGTTCTAAGTTTCTTCACTTTCCTTTCTGTTTGAACTTCCACCATCCTTTTCCATTCTACAAACTTGTCAAAAGCTTCATCCTTAGTCTTGAGAAAGTATATCCACACTTTTCTTGACATATCATCTGTAAATGAGACAAAGTATTGGCATTTACTTAGGCTTAAGGGGACATTTGGTGACCCCCATAAGTCTGAATGCACATAATCCAATTTCTCCTTTGTGACATGTTTAACTGGTTCAAGTGAAACCTTGTGTGCTTTTCCTACAATGCAATCTTCACAAAATTTTAATTTTGTAATTTTATCTGATCCAAAGCATCCTTTCTTCTATAGTAGATCCATGTTCTTTTGACCTGGGTGTCCTAATCTGTTGTGCCAGAGTTTTGTTGTTGTGTGTTAGATGCTTCTTCAGAGTGTGCTACTGCACAATTGCCTAAAATCATAGCTGAACCTTGTAGTATGTAAATTGAGTCATTCTCAGACCTTTCACCTTTCATAATAACCAAACACCCTTTTACCACTTTGAGCTTTCCATTACCATCATGGAAATCACACCCCTTTCTTTCTAATGTTCGTAGTGATATCAAGTTTCTGGTTACTTCAGGAATGTACCTAACATCATTAAGAAAAAGTGGTTCCATCAAGATTTTAAAATCTGATAGAACCAATACCTTTTACACTTGATATATGCTGTTTGCCATTCTCACTTTCCCTTTTACTGACTCAGGAAGAGCTCTTTCCTTGGTGTCATGTGAAAAACGCAGGCAGTGTCTAATACCCACTCATTTTCATCTATCTTTTCTTGAGACAGGTTCATTTATGATGCTACAAGACCTACTAGGTCATTTGCATCATCTTTGGCATGAGAAGACACTCATTTACTATTTGATTGGGACTTGTTCTTGTTCTTTTCCAACCACTTATAACATTATTTCTTGAAGTGTCCTTCCTTCCCACATATCCAACAAACCTTCTTGCTGTCTCTTGACTTTAATCTGCTCTTGTTCTTGTCCTTGTTACCTTGATAGCCTTTTGTTTATGATCTGCCCATTACAAAGTAACCTTCTGATGTTGTTCCCTTAGAGCCTGTTGTATCCTTGAACTCTTTTTCTTTGGAACTTGCTGCACTAGCCACGTCCTCCATCTTGATTGCTTTCTTACAATACTTCAATGTTTCTTTCAACTGGTCATACTTTGCAGGAAGAGAGTTAAGCAGTAAAATAGCTTGAACCTCTTCTGCAACTTCAATTGATAGGTAGCTTAAGTCACCAATCATCTTCAAGAAATCATATATGTTCTCATCTATTGACCCATTGTCTTGCATCTTGAATGAATAGAGTCTGAGTTGAGAGTGTACTCTGTTGGGCAGTGAGTTGGACATGTACAACCTTTCTAAAGTTGACCAAGTCTTTGCTGCTGTTGTGCATTTCCCAATCTTCCTGAGGACATGATCTCCTACATTCACTAAGTGATTCTTGCCAATCAGTTCATTTTAATGTCTTAGCCGTTCTTAAGTCATTTTCATGTGAGGTTCAATTCTGAGATTCGTTTTTAAGACTTTAAGTATTAGAGATTCATTTCAATGTGAAAGAAACTTATATAAACGAGATTTTTATGAATTATACTTAAGATTCGTTACAACTTGAGAGTTTGCTCTATAGGCTATTACAAGTGCAATTATAACGATCCTATAATAAATTTCGAGTTGATCACCACCGTTCTTGCGGCCAGGAAGCCTCATGCTAAGCCAAATCCTTCCCACGATTCCTTTTACTACCTGAAAGCCATAAAAATGATTAAGTAATCCAACAGGCTAGTTAGTGCGTAATTCATGCTTCCAGTCCAGTCTATATACACGTTTTAACCCATTTATTCCCGTCAATTCTTAAATTAAGTTTTTGTTTCATGTTCGAAATTTTTCCCATGATTTCCTCACTTCGGTTTGGCTTGGATCAGATATTCCAATCTCCCCAAGCCACTTTCCGAATGATCCAGGACCTAGGATAGAATTCCGCAACAAAAAATTAGTTGCATGATTTTACTTAAGGCAAAGCCAGACTGAACTTGGTCCCAACGAATCATCACGGTTCAAGCTAATCAGTCCCGGCAATGGCCTTAAGGATCATATACAGAGAAAAGGGTCAAGGCGTAAGTCCGGTTCGGATTCGGCCGTTTCAATTGCTCTTCCTTATCCAAACTTAGCCTGAGTCATTTAAGCACATTTGCTATGAAGATCGGTTTACCAGACTGATCTTCTAAGTGTTCCCAACTTTGGCTCGGATTATTCACACTTCCAAGCCCAACGATTGATTAACTCTCCTTCAAAGCCTTCAAGATTATGTCAAGGATTTTTCTAAGTTTTTCTGTGTGTAAGTGGTGCACGGAAATGAGCCTTGGGCGCTCTATTTATAGAGTTTGGCCCGTAACCGATCTAATACCGTCAAGCCAACTCGCGCCTCTTCCAACAAGCACATTTGACCGAACTGGAGCGAGTTGAGCATAACCGCCCAACCATCCAGCTCGGCCCAACTGCCCAGCTAGTGTCCAATTCACTTACCTGGCTCAGTTGGTCTACACTTAGCTCGAGCTGACTGAGTTGACTTGAGTTGACCTGAGTTAAATTCAGCTGGCTCAGCTACCTTAGCTCGATCCTTCAACTTGCCCCAGCTGGATCCGAGCCTTTGAGCTTTCCAACGATTTTTGCCCAAGTTTTTCCATCTTTTTACTTAGCCATTTGGACCTTCTGAGTCCAAAGGCTAAGTTTTCCATTCGGATTCTCCTTTCATAACTCTTTCCGTTTGTCCGCATTTCTTGGAAAGGAACTAATTCCTTTCATTCCCCTTTCCATAGCCAAGCTTGCAGATCCTACCTTGGCTATGGACCCTTGGAATGGATTTGCCCTTGAATCCGATTCCAGTCCTTGACACTTGTATGCTTCCTTGAACAGACTTGGGAACTCAGCTCGGATTTTGCTCTCTGCTTCCCATGTTTTCTCTTCCTTCCCATCACATTCCCAAAGTATCTGGACCATCTTTATCTTTTTCCTCCTTGTTGCTTTATCTATTCGATCTATGATCCAAACTGGAATGGCTTCGATGGTCAAGTTTTTCTTTAGGTTTGTTGTGGGTTCGAAAATTACTTCGCCTTGATCCCTCAAGCATTTTCGGAGTTGGGACACATGGAAAACATTATGGAATGCTTCGATTTCTGGTGGTAAGTCCAGCTTGTATGTGACTGCCCCAACTCTTCCTATAATTTTGTAAGGACCTATGTACCTTGGGTTCAGTTTCCCGTGTTTCGATGTCCGAGCCCTTTCTTTAAACGTTATAGTTTTAAGGTAGACTAAGTCACATGCCTCAAACTGAATATCCTTTATGCGCCTATCAAAATAGTTTTTATGCCGGTCTTGGCTTCTTTCATTTTAAGCCGCAAAAACTTAATCTTCTCGGTTGTTTCTTCAACAATCTCTAGGCCAATCTCACTTCTGTCACCAACTTGTACCCAGCACAAGGGTGTTTTGCATGGCCGCCCATACAATGCTTCATAAGGCAATATTCCAATACTAGCTTGAAAGCTATTGTTGTATGAGAATTCGACCAAGGGAAGATGTTTTTCCCATGATCCGCCCCATTCCAGCACGCATGCTCGTAGCATGTCTTCCAATGTCTGGATTGTTCGTTCAGACTGGCCATCTGTCTGCGGATGGTAAGTCGTGCTCATATTCACCTTGGTTCCTAAGGCTTTTTAGAAAGCCTTCCAGAAGTGTGATGTGAACCGCAAATCAAGATATGAGACTATGCTTGAGGCACACCATGCAGTCTAACGATTTCATCGATGTACCTGCCCGCTATATGTTCAACTCCATCCATTTTATTTATGGGAATGAAGTGGGTAGACTTTGTAAGTCTATCCACAACGACCCAAATTGCATCGTTTTTTGTTCTAGTCATAGGCAGTCCAATCACAAAGTCCATTGCTACATTTTCTCATATCCATTCTGGAATAGGAAGGTTTTGCAACAGCCCACTCGGTACGTAATTTTCCGCCATAACCAGTTGGAAAGTTGGACACTTAGCAACCCAGATTGCTACGTCCCTTTTCATTCCCACCTAATGATAGTATCGTTTTAGATCACGATTCATCTTATTAAGCCCCGAGTGGATTGAAAATCTGGACTGGTGTGCCTCTTTTTATATTTCTTCCTTAAGCTCTTTAGAATTCATCACTGAAACTTGGCCATGGACTATAATCGTCCCATTGTTCGAAGTTTCATACTCGGTGTGATCATTTTTGGCCACCTTCTGCAGATTCTTATCTTGATGCTGAGCCAATCGGATCCTTATGAGTATGTCCGCTTGATTTGCCGCGTCCAAACCCAAAGGTTCCTGATCTTCAGACAAGGCCTTCAACCTTAACGTCCTGATCATGTAGCCCAATTATGCAACTTCTTTTCTTGCGTCAACGTTAGCCCGTCTTCGGCTCAACGGATTGGCCACTTGATTCGCCTTTCCAGGATGATAGGCAATATCAACATCATAATCCGCTATCAGTTCCATCCACCGCCTTTGCTTTATATTCAGTTCATGCTGTGTGAAGATGTACTTTAAGCTCTTATTATCGGTGTATATTTGCACTTTGTCTCCATACAGGTATGACCGCTAGATCTTAAGTATAAATGCCATAGCTCCCATTTCCAGGTCATGGGTGGGGTAGTTCCCTTCATGTTTCCGTAATTGCCTTGCTGCGTAGGCAATCACTTTTTCTCCTTGCATCAGAACGCATCCCAGCCCAGTTATTGATGCGTCTTTGTAGATCACATAAGGCACATCTGGTTCCAGTAAGGCCAAAACCGATGCACTTGTGAGCATTTCCTTAAGTTCTGTGAAGCTCCCTTCATATTTCTCCGCCCATTTGAATTCCACATTCTTGCCCGTTAATTGTGTTAAGGGTTGGGCCATACTCGCAAATCATTTCACAAACTTGCAGTAGTATCCCGTAAGTTCGAGGAAGCTTCTTATTTCTGTTGCGTTCTTTGGTCTTGGCCATTTTTTGATGGCTCTTATCTTCGCGGGTCAACCATCACCCCTTGATCCGAGACAATATGCACAAGGAACCCAATGCTCCTTTACCAAAAGCTACATTTGCTTAGCTTTGCAAAGAGTTGGTGTTCCCTTAGCCGTTTCAGCACCACTCTCAAATGCTCTTGGTGCTTTTCCCAATCTCTTGAGTAGACCAGAATGTCATCAATGAAGATTATGAAAAACTCGTCTAAAAAATCCCAGAACAGTCCATTCATCATTTTCATAATGGCTGCTGGTGCATTGGTCAATCCAAAAGGCATTACCATAAACTCATAGTGGTCATACCTTGTCCAAAAAGCCATTTTCCTTATATCGGTTGGATCAATTGGGATCTGGTGATATCCAGATGCTAAGTCAATCTTGGAGAACCATGTTGCTCCCTTTAATTGATCCAGCAATTCATCTATCCGGGATAATGGGTACATATTCTTTACAGTCACCCTATTCAGCCCGTGATAGTCGATGCAAAGCCTCAGGCTTCCATCCTTCTTTTTCAAAAATAGTACCGGCGCACCCCAAGGTGAAACTATTCTAGTTGGTTCTTTAACTCGGCTATCTTTGTCGGTGCCATTCTATAAGGTGCCTTAGAGATTGGATTTTTTTCCGGTTCTAGCTCTATTATGAACGGGTCCGGCCTATCTGGTGGTAGCCTAGTCAAGGTTCGGAAAACATCTTCAAATTCGTTCACAACCGCTATTTTCTTAATCTCGGCATCTGGCCCAACTTCATTCATAGTGATAGTGGCTAGGTATGTCTCACATCCCTTTTCTAGCATCCTCTCGGCCTGGATTGCTGAAACCACTAGACTTCCCGAGGTAGGCCATATTCCCTAGAATTTGAGGTTTCCCTTCTCTATTCCAAACCGCACCCGCCCTCGATGACAATTTATATTTGCCTTATATTTGGCAACCCAATATATTCCCAAGATTACCTCGTGATTCTCGAGTTGAACAATGACTAAGTCTGCCAGCATTTTCATGTTACCTATCTTAACGGAATTTCACGGAACACTCCTTGTGAGATCATAATCCGACCACCAGCGGCTCTCACTTTCACATTCATTCCGGATGTTTCCTTCACAAACACCCCTTTCCCTATCATGTCCGGGCTCACAAAACCGTGTGTTTCCCCAGAGTCAAACAAGGTGTGTGTTTCTACACCACCTATCACTAAGGTCCCTACACATTCATTCCCCAGAATGCTAAGACCCTTCCTATTTATTTCATGTCAATGATGCAAATGCATAAAATTTTTAAGTATACCGGAAGGTGAAAACATACCAGTGATCGCGTTGAAGTTTGCATCATCTTCCCTTTCCTTTGCAAGTTCATAGACTCGCAGTCCACCCGTCTGTTGCCTTTTGGCTTGCGGTTGCTGCTCATTATTGTCGCGGCCTCCTTTCTGTCCCATTTGCCTTTTGGCTAACAACTTAGGGCATTCTCTCTGAAAATGCCCCGTCTTTCCGCAATGGTAACAAGTCCTAGGATTCACCCCACTTGTTCCACTTTGGCCTTGTTCCATTCGTGGACAGCTTTGGATCCCGTGATTCTTACTTCCACATCGAAGGCATGCACCAGTTGCCTTCCAGCATTCACCCCCGTGCCTACGACCACATGTCTTGAACTCTATATTTCTCGAAACATTCTTGCGATCATTACCAGCTTCATATTTCCTTTTTACGGTCACCACCCTTGTTAGCCTGCTTAGGTGGCTGAGTCCATGAATGGTACAAGGCATATTCCTCTTCTAAGGTTGCCTCTATCATAACCGCATTTTCCACTAGTTCTGAAACTGAACTAAAGGTCCAGACCGAGCAGTGTACACGGATCTCGACCTTTAGTCCGCTGTAGAACCGACGGACTTGAGCATGTTCATCTTCAAGCTCTCTTCCCACATATTTCCTTAAGCGATTGAACTCATACTCCCGTACATTTCTTATGCCTAGGACCAAATCCAGGAAGGTGCATTCAAGTCTGTCCCATGCTTCTGATGGGAAGAACTTCTTATTAAACTCCCGTTCAAAATCCGCAAAGGTGTGAATCTGTTCACCGTTCCGTTTTTCCACCGAGAGCTACCAGTTGTGCGCATCACCTTCAAGGAAATGGATCACAATGTCCTTCCTGTAGTCTTCCGGGCAACGTGTGGAACTAAAGTTCTAGCCAGACGGCTTCTCCATTGATCCGCTTCTATCGGATCTCCTGTGAAATGCTTGGTTCCAAGCCTTGAGATATGCTCCAACACGCTCAAGTAGTCCACTTTCTTTGGTGCGACTCTTGCCGGAGGAGGAAAAATCTCCATCACTTCATGGTTCACTACATTCGGCCCATCAGTAAGGGACTAAGCCGTGAGGATTGTAATGGATCCTTCACTCGTAGTACGAGTTTGTACCAACTTCTTGATATCTTACATCATTGCCAGAATGGCTTTCTACATCATGGCTCGGGTTGGGACCACAACAAAGTCCGCTTCTTTGTTTTCATCGTTCTCATTCACACACTCGCATCATCATCCTTCACAGCATTGGAGGATTCTCCCACTTCTTCCATATACCCATCTTGGGATGAGGTCGGGTTCATGATCCTGGTTTCACCATGGATCTCCACATTCTCTACCCACGGTTGCACCGTTCCTGCGCTGAAACGTGGCACATATGTGCTCTCAATTCATTCACTCCAACCGCAGTTCCCATTGGAGTCTTGTTCCTTTAATTTCCAGTTTCCTTTTCACCAACCACATGCCCGGTTGGGGTTTTGTTCCCATCATTTGTTACAACCGTGTTCAGATCAACATCTTGCTACTAATCTTTCTTCCTTTTTCCTGACTTGTCGCTTTTACCCATATTTAAGATCAAACAGTCACACAAAAACATTTAATCTTTAGTAAGGACTTACCGACATACAAGCATGAGTACTTCGTGGCTGAAGAGTGGTGATTCTCTCCATAACCCACACACCAGTCTAAGGATCTAGCATGTTTTGATACCAACTTGTGACGCCCCATCCCGGACACTAAGTTGAGAATGGCCATCACACGCCGAATCATTAAGTGATTCTGGCCAATATGTTCATTTTAATGCCTTAGCCGTTCTTAAGTCATTTTCATGAAAGGTTCAATTCTGAGATTTATTTTTAAGCCTTTAAGTATTAGAGATCCATTTCAATGCGGAACCAACTTAGATAAACATGATTTTTATTAATTATACTTAAGATTTGTTACAACTTGAGAGTTTGCTCTATATGCTATTACAAGTTTAATTAAAATGATCCTAACATAAATCCCGAGTCGATCACCACCCTTCTTACGGCCAAAAAGCCTCATGCTAAGCAAAATCCTTCCCACGATCCCCTTTACTACCTGAAAGCCACCAAATGATTAAGTAATCCAACAGGCTACTTAGTGTGTAATTCATGCTTCCAATCTAGTCTATACGCACGTTTTAACCCATTTATTCCCGTTAATTCTTAAGTTAAGTTTATGTTCCGTGTTCGGAATTTGGCCCATGATTTCCTCACTTCGGTTTCTCTTAGATCACATATTCCAATCTCCCCAAGCCACTTTACGAATGATTCAGGACTTAGGCTAGAATTCTGTAACATTAAGTTTGTTGGATGATTTTCCTTAAGGCAAAGCCAGACTTAATTTGGTCCAATCGAATCACCGCGGTTCAAGCCAATAAGTCCCGACAATGGCCTTAAGGATCGGATACAGAGAAAAGGGTCAAGGCATAAGTCCGGTTCGAATTCGGCCGTTTCACTGGCTCTTCCCTATCCGAACTTAGCCTAAGTAATTTACGCACCTTTGCTACGAAGACCGGTTTACCAGACGATCTTCCAAGCGTTTCCAACTTCGGCTCGGATTATTCACACTTCCAAGTCCAACAATCGATTAACTCTCCTTCAAAGCCTTTGAGATTATCTCAAGGATTTGTCCGAGTTTTTATGTGTGTAAATGGTGCACGGAAATGAGCCTAGGGCGCTCTATTTATATAGTTTGGCTTGAAACCGCTCAAAAACCAACAAGCCAACTCGCGCCTCTTCGAACAGGCGCGTTTGACCGAACTTGTGCGAGTTAAGCATAACCGCCCAACCGCCCAACCATCCAGCTCGGCCCAACTACCCAGCTAGTGTCCAGTTCACTTAGCTGGCTCAGTTGGTCAACACTTAGCTTGAGCTAACTAAGCTGACTTGAGCTAACCTGAGCTTACCTGAGCTGAAATCAGCTGGCTCAGCTACCTTAGCTCGATCCTTCAACTTGCCCCAGCTGGATTCGAGCCTTTGGGCTTTCCAACAATTTTTGCCCAAGTGTTTCCATCTTTTTACTTAGGCATTCGGACCTTCTGAGTCCAAAGGCTAAGTCTTCCATTCGGATTCCCCTTTCATAACTCTTTCCCTTTGTCCGCATTTCCTGGAAAGGAACTAAGTCCTTTCATTCTCCCTTTCCATAGCCAAGCTTGCGGATCCTACCTTGGCTATGGACCGTCCCACTAACTAGTGAAGTTCGGAGTCGTGACACTAACCTACTAACAGAACTTGGTTCAATCTTTATACTTAGATTAAACCATTTACAAGAGATGAGAAAGTGAACCCTCTACCCGAGAAAGAGACTCTCTAACACTTTTGAGAAAACAGACCAAGTTTTATGGGCACCAAAATCTTCATAAGTGATTAGCATCATATAAAATCCAACCTACACACGCAATCTCAGCAGCCGATACCCAAGAAGCATCAATGTAACAATGATAAGCATGAATTGAGGGAGGTTGACAAATGCAAGTCCATTAGTATCCAATGTGGATGTAGGAAGAAGAGATTGGACTGAGGCAGAAGACTAAGCCTGATGATAAGCTAAGGCATGATTAATAATTCTATGGATAAACAATTTCTTGTCCTCAAATAAAAGCAATTTACATCTTGATAAGTTCTCTCTTGAAATATGGAAGAGTGGAGCCAAATCTCGTACTTCATAGCTAACAGGACATTCAAAGATAAGATAGTTGATGGTTTCAGCAACATTACCACATCTTAGGCAATTAGGATTAGACAGAATCCTCTTATGCACCAAATTGGTTGCTATAGTAATGGCATTGGTTATTAATCTCCAAAGAAAATGCTTAAGTTTCCCAGGAAATGTCCAACTCCAAATAGGCTTATAAACTGAACTAGTTACAG
The DNA here is from genome assembly GCA_900406425.1 of Iberis pinnata. Classification (NCBI taxonomy): domain Eukaryota; kingdom Viridiplantae; phylum Streptophyta; class Magnoliopsida; order Brassicales; family Brassicaceae; genus Iberis; species Iberis pinnata. Next base: position 14,965 of record OVBE01001584.1, read on the forward strand.
GAGATTATAATGAAAGAAAGGGATGGATAGAATAATACCTTGTTTTGACCGTGTATTCGCCACTCAATGTATGATTCTAACGTAGATAGTACGGAGTTTCAGAAACTGAAACATGTACCATAAAAATTAGGCTGACATCATCGGGGAAAAAAAAGGAAGAAACAGTTGGTACATGCCAAGATTTGGTACGTGGGTCAATTAAATCTCGAACAAATAGTTGGGGTAGGTGGTAAGTGCTTAAAGGACGTGGTGGTTAGGTGGAAGACAGCTGAAGCATGGATTGTCCCTCACTTTAATTGTGGAACCATTACCTAAGACCCATCTGACACTTGAGGAGAGAAGTTGAGTACATTTTAATATACCTTTCCAAGCATGGCTACAACGCCTAGTTAGTGAAGCTTGAAACAAAAATGTTTTCGGATAATACTTAGCGTTATAAACCTTATCCAGCAAAGATGTGGGATTGTTGAGGAGTCTCCAATAATGAATTGCAAGTAGTGCCACATTAAAATAATGCAAGTCCCTCAAACCTAATCCACTTGCAAATTTATGTGTTAATATATGCCAAGCTAGCCGGGGAATAGAGTTGGTTCTCTTATTACTCGACCAACAAAATAAAAGTACAAATGAGAGATGTGAATTTGGTAAGTAAATTATTTTGTAGCATAAAGCAGGACAGTAAGCTGGAAAAGCCGTAGCAACTGCTTTAACAAGAATTTCTTTACCAGCATGGGATAACAATTTGGAATACCAACTATCTACCCTTTCATGTACCCGACTGAAGAAAAAAGAGAAAGAGGATTTTAGTTACGATCAATAGTACCAGACATACTCAAATATTTACCAAAACTTGAAGCATTTGTAATAGTAAGAATAAAACAAAAGGTTTCTTTTTTTTATCAAAGACCCCACATCCAAATTTAATGGAGGGTTTAGAATAATTTACATACTGACCTGAGACAAAAGCATTGAGGGATAAGGCTTATTTCAATATACGGCTTTCTTCCTCACTTTCTTGAAAAAATATGTGTGTGTCATCAATAAAAAAGAGGTGGAAGAATGGTGGACTAGATCAAGAAGCTTTAAAACCATGCAAAAAGCCCCTATGATTATAATGGTTAAGGATAGCAGAGAGACCCTCAGTACACAATAGATAAAGATAAGGCGAGATAAGATTTCTTTGCCTTAAACCTTTCTATAGGGCAATGTGACCTATAGGAATCCCATTAACAAGAATGGAATAAGAAACAGTGGTGATGCATCACATAATCCAAGAGATCTACTAATGATGGAAGCCTAACTTTTCTATGAGACTACACAAATAACTCCAATCAACCCTATTAACTCAACTGCTTTAGTAATATCCAGTTAATATAGGGAATTTGCAAATTGTGCTTAGTAAGAGAGTGCAATAATTCATGTGAAAGATAGATATTATTAGTAATAAGTCTGGTGGATATAAAAGCATACTGGTTTTCAAAAATAAGTAAAGGAAGCCATTGCTTAATTCTATTTGCCAAAATTTTAGAGATAAACTTGTAACCATAATCGGTTAAACTAATTGGTTGAAAATCTTTGATTGTGGTGGGGTGATCATACTTAGGGATTAAACAAACATGAGTGTGATTTAAATGCTAATCAAGAGTGCCATGGTCAAAGAAATAGTGAACATAATTGAACACACCTTGTTTAAGAGTAGGCCAGTGGTCACGGAAGAAACCCGCACCAAGTTCATCAAGACCTTAGGCTTTATCACGTGAGAGCTGAAACATAGGAGCAGTGATTTCCTCATTAGTGACAGTTTTAATAAGTTCAATATTCATTACAAAAGTAACCATATTGGAGTATAACTTGGTAAAATAGTCAATAATAACCTGATTGATGGATTCAGTGGTTCTGTGGGTTCCTTGTGGTGCACCTAGCGTCTTGACTACTCGTATAGCAGCGAGATGGACAAGATGTCTGGGCACATGAAGAAGTGCGTGAACACAGAGTCTTCGATCCCTCCTATTGAAGAAAATATTTGTTAGTACTTGGCTTTAAATCCCATTTCTCCTTATTTGAAGGAAGTCAGGACTGCGGCACATGGCGACGAAGAGGAGGTGGACCAGGATCTGAACCCGTCTGGCGGTGAATAGTCGTGTTCAGGTTTTTTTTAGTTTGACTCATGAGGAGCGTAATTTTATGTATAAAGGGAGTATGTTCCATGTTATCTTGCGGATTTTGGAAATAAATTATGTTATGTTATAATATGATTGGTTACCGAGACAAGATTACGAGTTGTCATCTCGTATCCGGCTCTCTGATAGTCGCTACGTCCATTTATCCGTTTTGGGTGCGAGTTTTTTGAAAAATATAATTCTCGGGTTTTGTGAACTTTTAGATATAAGCGAAGAGTCAAATTTAGATATCTTGTATCGGTTAGATATTATGTCTAAATATGTTAAAGACTAATGTGTTGGGTTTAGGGCAAGACCAAGGCTAACTCTCAGTTTTATGGTGTGCAGTTTATTCCGGCTTACGTATCTCGTTTGTGATTTGAACATGGTTCTGTCTCAATATTGGAATATGTGATAGGTTCTCGGCTTATATGACTCGCATCGATCAGGAACCAAGCATCTCTCCGAAGACAATTTCTAAGTCGTACGAAAGTGCTGACCAAAATTTTGGTTTTTATAGTGCTTTTATCCTTGTGTCAGATGTATGAGAACCAATCTTACGAAAGGTTAAGTGTCTAGTTTGTCCGTCGGGGCCAATCCACAGATTCGATATGGGAGCAAGTGGTCACTCGTTTTGGTTTTATAGTTTGTAGTGACTGTGTTTGTACGAGTTAGGAAGTTTATTTTCAAGAGAACCTGGCGTCTTTTTTTTTTTACGAAAACAATTTTTTGTTCAAAGGTTTTATATTTAGAACGTGCTCGAGGGATGTTCATGCGATTCGTTGAACGAGGGACATTTTAAACTGACTTTTGTTAAAGAGGTTTTCGTATGATTCCCGTTTATGGGTTATACGATGATTTTTGTTGTTATTTGGGTGTTTTAAAGCATAGTCGAGTATATTTGTGACGTAAGAAAATGACAAACTTTGATGAGTAGAGATGCATTTTTCTTATTGCCGAAATTTTTTGAAAATATCGATTACAAGAATGCAGATATTTTAACATATGTGAGTATATGTGTATACGTATACATACTTGTTGGGGTTAAAAATGGTCACGACAAAATCGATGTCTAAAAACCGTCACAAAATATTAATCATACAATCTAAACATCAAACCGCACTAGTCGAATCAGACAACAATCGTAAGAATCAAACCGCAAAATCGATGTCTGAAAGACCATAGAGAATATGTTTCGTAAGAATCAGACAACAATCGTAGAATCGCTAAGCGATCGTCTCTGCACTCTTTTGTCCTTAGTTGAGAAGGTTTTTTCACACCGGGTCTTCCTAACACTAAGGTTTTAACGAGGCAAGATGGTCCGCTTATGTCTGATGTTGGACTAGTGTACTCGAAATGAATGTCTGAGGAATACGAGAAACCTCGACAGATACGCAATTGTCGGACAAACTATTTAATCCCGAGAATCATTTACGAACAGCACGATTCATGCTCAAGTACGAAAAATCAAGACGTTTCCAGACATCCGATCATCTCGCTAGTTGGCGATATGAATGACAAGTCTCCAGTAAAATCGTGGTACTTTTTGATTGCGGAAATAGATTAACTAGAAACAACTTCCATATGAACGCTAACTCACAAGGCTATATTGTATCCAAATTTCAGTATTCATCTTGCTAGTTGGCGACCTGGACCTCACAAACAATTTCATCTCGCCAGTTGGAGAGATGAATGACCAGTCTTCGGTAAAATTTTCGTAACTCTTGATTGTGATAACGAGTTGACTCGAAACCGCATTCATACGAAAGCTAACTCACGAGGATATCTTGTGACAAATTTTCAGCATCATCCATCCATGCGAACATCTTTAAATATCCACAAGAAATTCATCTATGAATCATAAAATTCGTCTCGCTAACTGGCAAGACGAATTCGGACAAGAAATTCATCTCGCCAGTCGGTGAGATGAAGCGGATAATTCATCTTGCCCACTGGTGAGATGAATTCAGACAAGGAATACATCTTGCCAACTGGCGAGATGAATTCGAACAAGGAATTAATCTTGCCAGTTAGCAAGATGAATTGGAGAATTCGTTTCGTCAACTGGCGAGATGAACCATACATGTCCTTCATATCATTCCGAATGAATCGTCTCTTGTTTTGTATCCTTCCAAATCTTTGTTAACGTTTTATGATAAAAACCGTATAACTTGTTTCTTTTGTACAATGACGTCCTACGATTCGCAAAGAATCGTAAAACCGTTTCAAATAAACCGAACATGCAAAATGATAAGCGGTTAACTTAAACACCGATGTCATCCTTTTTACGATATGTCCGTAAAAGTATCGATCATGTTGTTGGGAGAAAGTTCGTTCTCTCGAGAAGAATCATTAAAATTGCATAACCTTGTAAAAAGGCTTGACAAGGCCTAAAACACGGAAACAACCCACTTACGATTATGACTGAGAATCGAGCCCAAACGTAATGACGGTCGTAGCTTACTCTGCAAGCCTAGAAGAAATGGAAGAAATCTTGGAAAAAAAAAAGATTTTTGCAGAAGAATCCATCAAGAAAGGAAGATTGTTGTAAAGGAACGGAAGACAGAAAAGGAAGATGAAACAATTCCGAAGTCTATATAAGATAGATCAGGAGATGGTTCAAGACATGGACAACTCCCTCCACACCATAAATACTTTGGGCTTTAACTGTTTTTCCAATTTTGTTAGCGAGCTGCAACTCGATTAGGTTTACTAGTCTTAGGTTTTCATACTACGGAACTCGCCAACAGCTAACGCATCTGAGGCTTATCACCTGTTGTATCACGCTCATACACATATTCGGAATAAGAAACCTCTTTTTCCTTGTTTTTTTCTTAAAATCATATGTTTATTATTTATCATTAGTATGCTGATTTAGTTCGTGTTTGACTCACATAAATCTGGAATCTCTGGAAAGTTAGAGTTCTCTCTGATTTTCCATAACTAATGGAAATTGACAGTACGAATTTTGGTTCCCATAGTTTGACGCTAAAAGGAGGGGGACAAGAGATTTCTTTTACGTCAAACCACAAATTTATGCATGATTACTAAAATTCAGAATAACCAACCAACTCGCTATGGTCTTCAGCCACACGAAAATGTTGAGCAGACTCCGCCAACAAACGTCACGGTAGTCAACGCCAACGCAAACACTGTAGCGTTCGAGGAGATTAAAAAGATGTTCTCGGTTCTCGAAGAGAAGTCGGAAGAACATGATAAGCTGACCAGCTCTCTTGCGAAACATGTAGAAACCTTAACCATATGAACCAATGCTATCCTCCCGTGCGAAACTACTAGACTTCACGGGAGAAAACTCAATTTTGCAACCCCACACAACAGAACGCGGAACACACAGAAAGAGCCGCTGAAACAGAATCCTGACGAGAAAACTCCTGATGTTACGCTCAAAACCACCAATGAACTCCCACCCCTCAGCGAGGAAATCAAAGATAAGGAAGCTGAACGAATCGATCCGGAGCTTAGTGAATCATCCAAAGAATCGGGCGATGATGCAGATGTACACCCTAGGAGAATTCGGGACCGTTCGACCCGACAAAATCTCTGATTCGATAAGCCCATAACCGAGGAAAAAGAAAATATCTTCTGGGTTGAGAAAGAAAAACAAGCCGAGGAACAGGCTTGAATAATCTGTAACAAGGGTCGACAGGCTCATAAGTCACCGGAAGATGATTTTGACGCGATTCACGATCTCCGCGAATCCCTCGGCAAAACCTTGGCCGTAATGCAAGCGGTGAAATTGCAAATTCACCATGCTACTAGCGCAGCCCCATAAATTGACCGACTCCTGGAGGAGGCACGGAGAACTCCGTTCACGACCCGCATAACTAATGCCCGGATTTTGGACCCCGAAAAAGTAAATATCCCAATGTACAACAGAAACACAGATCCGAAAGCGAACCTACAAAACTTTCAGATTGTGATGGCCATGTCAAAATTAAGGGAAGACGAGAAGGACGCAGGCTTATGCCTTCTCTTCTTTGAACATCTCCAAGGGGCAGCTCTCAAATGGTTCTCTCGACTGAAACAAAACTCTATCGCAAGTTTCTGACAACTCTCCTCGGAAGTCCTTAAATAGTACTCCATGTTCATAGATAGGGAAACTTCCGATGTCTGGAGTCTCGCTTAGAAAGAGGAAAATTGTTATGAGATTTCATGAAGCAATTCAAGATCGTAATATCAAGAGTCAGCAGCATTAGCGACAAAGTGGCTGTAGACGCGCTTCGTAAAACTCTCTGGTATAGATCCAAGTTCAGAACATGGATAGCCCTCGCAAAACCGCATACAATTCATGACGCCTTACACAAAGCCACAAATTTTATTAACATCGGAGAAGAGATGAAGGTGATGTCGCAAAAGCATAAGCCAGAATAGGCATCCGCAAAAGATTTTCCCTCCGAGCAGAAATTGAAAAAGAAAAACCTTCATAACGACAAGTATATCCATCACGAAGGGGAGAATTTTCAAAGATCGCCTAACTACGCTATAAACCAGTTGTCCGAAAGAGGGAAAACATCATAAAATGCTTGAACCCGAACCACCTCTTACAAGGAGAATTTTTTTTGCGAGTTCCACTAAACGAAGGGTCATTCAACGACAAACTGCAGAGTCCTCGGAGCAAGATTAACGGCAAAACTACTCGCTGGACAGATGTCAAAAATATCCAGCATAAATGACCTCCTCAGAGAGGCAAATAGGCCACCTAGGCCAGAACAAGCACCGCCAGAAAAAATTAGGCCCCAAGGTCCCCAGACGAAAAGAAAGCATGGAAGAGAGCCTGAGGATAAAACCAACGATATCAACTTCGAGGAAATACTGCTAGGATAGCGTTTCTGCAATTAAAGATTATCACCGAAAGGCTGAAATGAGTGCCAACTAGCCCAATCATCTTTTTCTCATGTCTTCCGACTCGTCGAAAAACGCGATCAACTTCGAGGAAAGCGAAACTATCGAAATCCACACCCCTAACAGCGACCCTCTGGTGATCGATCTCGTCATAAGGGATCTCATGGTTGCACGCATACTCGTCGACACAAAAAGCACAATAAACATGATCTTCCACGATACGCTAAACAGGATGGGAATCAAGTTGTCCGAAGTTATGCCCACGCCAAAACCACTCACCGGATTCTCCGGTACCACTACCATGACTCTTGGATCAATTCAACTTCCTGTCATGGAAAAGATGTCACCAAAATTGTTGATTTCGCGGTAGTTGATGATCCTGCCATTTACAACGCGATTATTGAAACACCGTGGATAAAATCCATGAAAGAAATACTATCGACTTACCACTTGGGCATCAAGTTTCCGACACCCCACGAAATTTCCGTTATTTGGGGATGTCAAAAACAGGCAAGACTCTGCTTCTTAGCCGAGCATAAACTAAGACGGGTCACAACAACACCAGTGATTGGACCCAAACGAACAAAAACAAGCTAAGCGTTGATCAAAAACATTTCGGAAAAACTTGACCACATTTTGGAAAAACACGAACCAGATTTGTCAGCTCCAGAAATGGCTCGACCAAAGGAAGACGACCAAGCGTCCGAGCATAACATCCCAGACCAAACGGCGCCAACAATGCCCAAAAAAGTCGTCGAACCCAACTGTAGCCACTACGGCTAAAACTGACAACGTAACATCTCCAAGCGAGTAATCTAACTCGGAGAAAAAAATTTGACTATGAGACGGCTTGATCCCCGAAAAATGGTGCGAAGGAAAAGTTTCACAAGAAAAGTGCAGCTATCCCTCCTCCAAAAGGGGGGGGGGTGGGGGTGGGTACATATATGTATACTCACATACTCCCATATTTCAAAATATTTGCATTCATGTACCCGGTATTTTTGAAACTTTTTGGCAATAAGAAAAACGTATCTTTACTTAGACAATTTCGCCATATTCGACACAACGCGGCTAAATACAACAATCCAAGATTCACTTTAAAAATCCCAAGTAAATACCTCGACGAAATTTTACAGAACGACTTTTGAAAATTAAACTCGACAAGATTTTATGGAAAAACTTTCAGAAAATTAAGCTCGACAACATTTTGCAAAGTAACCGAGGAAAATTAAACTCGACAACATTTTACGAAACAACTTTCGTGAAATTAAACACGACAACATTTTACGGAAAATATTTCGTAAAATTAAGCTCGACAACTTTTTGCGAAATAACTTTCGTAAATTTAAACTCGACAAAACTGTATTGAACATCTTTCGTAAAATTAAACTCGACAACATTTTACGAAACAACTTTTGTGAAACTCAACTCAACGACATTTTATGAAAAAGTTTTTGCAAAATTAAGCTCGACAACATTTTTTGAAATAACTTTCGTAAAATTAAACTCAACAACATTTTATGGAACAACTTTCGTGAAATTAAACTCGAAAACATTTTACAGAGAAACTTTCATAAAATTAAGCTCATAATTCAAAATTTGACGATGCTTACGAAACAACTCTCGCAAAACAAAACACAAATGTAACAATTCAATATCTAAACAAAAACAACAGCACCGCTAAAATATCCCTGAGCCCGCAAACGTTTCGAGCATGAAATGTGGCATATCAAAGAAAAATCAATCTTCAGCATCGCGAGACGTCGCAGATGCCTGAATAACCATTTTTGACAAAAAAACTTTCCTGGATGAAAACTCCATCTTGGAAGACCAAACAGTCATACGCACTAACATCTTCAACACACATCCTTCGCGAATACTCAATACGGTAGCATCTACCGTCGTGTTTATTACTGATCACAACAAACTTCCGAACTCGCACAAATGCAATCTACACAGACTTAAAAACCAAAACGAGCGAACAACCGCTCCTATATCAAACCCGTTGGTTGGCCTTCGACGGACAAACTAGTCACCTAATCTTTCGTAAGATTGGTTCCAGAAAAAAGGATATACAACATTATAAAAACTAGAATTTTGGTCAGCACTTCCGAACGTTCTTCGGAGAGATGCTCGGTTCCAAATCGATACAAATCTATCGCAGATTTCAACGTTAAAATGGAACCAGGTTGAAATCGTAAACGAGATACGTAAGCTGGAATAATTCACTGCACCCCTTAAAACTGAGATTAAACACAATTCTTGCCCTAAACCCAGCACACTAGTCTCTAACATCTCTATACATAGTACCGAAGAATGGTACGAGATCCCTAAACTTGTCTCATCGCTCACACACACAAGTCCAAGTAACTCAAAAATTAGATTTTCAAAAAAAAACTCGCACCCGAAATGGATAAGCTAAACGTAGCGAAAAATCAGAGAACATAATACGAATTGACTACTTGTATTTTCTTCTCGACAAGTAAACCATATACTCACGCAACATGATCCATTTAACAAAAGCCGCAGGACAACTGGGATTTAGAGCCACTTATGGCCAATCCCGACAAACTAAAAACGGCCACACTTAGCCAAAATCATAACCTAAACACGAAACATACTCTATTTATACATAAACATGCGTTCCTCATGAGTCACACTTGAAGAAGCCAGAACACAACCACCGGGTCCTCATCGCCACAAGTAGCTGTCCTGACTTCTTCCGAAACAAAGGAAACCTGAATCAAATCCCAAAGCTCCCAAATCCTCTCACAAATAAGAGAGATCGAAGACTCTACGTTTTCACGTTTCTTCATTTAACTTGGAATCTTATCCATCTTGGTGTCATACGAATAGTTGGGATCTTCAGCACATCACAAGGTACCCACAGAATCGAGACATTCACGATACTCCTTGATAGACCAGTACAATTTCTCGAATTGATCCCTTTAGCCCAAGCTAGTCTCCCACAATGATGTCTAGTTGCCCACGACAAAGTTTAGTCGCCCACGACAAAGTCCGGTTGCCCACAACAAATTCTGGTCATCCACCATGAAGTTTGGTCAACCAAGATGAAGTTTGGTTGCCCATGATGAAGTCTGGTCCCTCGCGACAAAGTCTGGCCGTCCACGACGAAGTCTGGCCGTCCACGACGAAGTCTAGTTGCCAAGGATGAAGTCTGGTCACCCACGATGCAATATGTCTGCACACGACAAAGTCTTGTGGCTCACAACAAATTTCGACCTCCCACGATGAAGTATAGTCGTCCGAGATAAATCTTCAAACTTTTAAGCCATCGATGCCTAACTTACTTGACTAATACATCGTAAGAACACTTTAATGATTCTTACATACTGGGGGGATAACTGTTGGGTTTAAAAATAGTTACGATAAAATCGATATCTAAAAATCATCACATAAATATTAATCATACAGTCTGAACATCAAACCGCGCTAGTCGAATCACCCTGATCCAAGTAACAAGCCGCGATACTTATGAAAGACCATAAAGAATATGTTTCGGAATAATTGGAAAAAATCATAGAATCATTAAGATGTCATCTCTGCACTCTTTTGTCCTTAGTCGAGAGGGTTTTTTTCCCAACGGGTTCTCCTATCACTAAGGTTTTAACGAGGCAAGATGGTCCGCTTACGTCCGATGTTGGACTAGCGTACTCAAAATGAATGTCTGAGGAATACGTGAAACCTTGATAGATACATAATTGTCGAACAAACTCTTAAATCCCGATTATCATTTACAGCATGATTCATGCTCAAGTATGTAAAATCAAAATGTTTTCGGACATACGATCATCTCGCCAGTTGGCGAGATGAATCTAGACAAAGAATTCATCTTGCCAACTGGCGAGATGAATGACCAGTTTCCGGTAAAAGTGTTGTAACTTTCTATTGCGGCAACGGATTGACTTGAAACCCCTTCCATATGAAAGCTTACTGATATTACTCGGTTTTAATGCATAATAGTGGGCATTTATGTTTGCTATTCTGCATTATTCCGAGTGTTTTCATTGCATATTTGGTATAATTCCAGTGTTCTAGGTGTTCGGGTCAAATCAGAGCAAAACAATGCATTTTAGAAGTTTTTCATATGATTTCAGAAGTTCCAGAAGAATTTCTCGATCGAGCATTATTTAGTCTGATCGAGCAGATGGTAGTGAGCTGCACGATCGAGCAAAAGTTCCTGGAAAAATCCGGAGATGAAGCTCGATTGGGCAAAGAAGAGATATCGAGCAAACCCTTGCTCGATCGAGCACAACACCCGAGAAAAGATTGAGGTTTTCCAATTTTGCAAATCAAGTCCTCAAGCCTATCCAAGTTTTCCTTATTTGATATTTTACTTTTTTAGCCAATAAATACAAGGTGTTTTAGGTTTTTAGAACTACGCTTTATTTTTATTATTCTAAGTTTTTACTGGGAGAAGAATCCTGAACCTTTGTGGAGAAGATTTTTGAACCCTATTTTATATTTATATCTATTTTAATTATGTGTTCTTCTCTGATTTTGTATTTTTTATGGTTTGCAATGTCTGAGTAGTTCACTAGTTAGGTTTTAGGGTTTCCTAGGGAAACCAGGTTTGAATGTTAGGTTCAACTTTGTAGGATTGAATTTGTTAGGTTCTTAGTCTAAATTTGTTCTCAATGCTTGAATTAGCTTGATCACCTAGTTCGTGATTATACGTTAATAAATACAAAGAGATTTGATTTAGAAACCTGACCTAATTTAAATGAATAAGTGTTATTTCATGCGAGAGTATTGTTTTAATGCTTATGAACAATTGAATCCGAGTTTTAATGCATGATCGAATCATTTTAAAGATGACGAGAGTTTTTCTGTGACGATTTGATCATAGGGTTTAATACTCCGAGAAGAGATTAAACTGCATTCGTTTTTCATGTTGAGAACTAAAATCCTGCATGTTAACTTGACTTTAAACCTGAATACCTACGGATTTTCCTATTGCGCTTTATTATTATAGTTTTTAAACCGTTTTTAATTACCATTTTGATTCACAATCATATCTATTATTCTCACTTTAGCCATATTCGAGTTTTTAACTGAACGTGCATATCTGGGCTCTGTGGATTCGATACCCTTTGTTGTGCTACTTTGAACTGTTCTCTGCAGTACAAGTTTAGGATTAAATTCTTAACTTATCACTTACTTACGAGGCTATATTTTGTCCACATTTCAGTGTTCATATCGCAAATTGGCGACCTGGACCTCACAAAAAATTCATCTTGCCAGTTGGCGAGATGAATGACCAGCCTTCGGTAAAATTGTCGTAACACTTGACTGCCACAACGGATTAACTCGAAACCACTTTCATATGAAAGCTAACTCACAAGGCTATCCTGTGTAAAAATTTCAGGATTATCCATCCACGGGAACATCTTCGATTCCACAAGAAATTCATCTCGCCAGTTGGCGAGATGAATCAAAGAATCCATCTTACCAACTGGTGAAATGAATTCGGACAAGGAATTTATCTCGCTAGTTATCAAGATGAATCGGAAAATTCATTTCGTCAACTGGCGAGATGAACCATACATGTCCTTCATATGATTCTGAATGAATAGTCTCTTGTTTCGTATCTTTCCGAATCTTCGTTAAGGTTTTACGATAAAAATCATAAAACTCGTTCCTTTCGTACAACAACTTCTTACTTTTCGAAAAAGAATCGTAATCCCATTTCGTATGAACTGGACATTCAAAATCATAAGCGGTTAACTTAAACACTGATGTCATCCTTTTTATGATATGTCCGTAAAAGTATCGATCGTGTTGTTGTGCGAAAGTTTGTTCTCTCGACAAGAATCGTTTAAATTGCATAACCCGTAAAACAGCCCGACATGGCCAAAAACACGAAAACAGCCCACTAATGATTCGGACCGAGAATCGAGCCCAAACGTAATGTTGTTCGTAGCTTATTCTGCAGGCTGAGAAGAAATTAAAGAAATCCAGAACAAGAAGATTTCCGCAGAAGAATCCATTAAGAAAGAAAGATTGCCGTAAATGAACGGAAGACGGAAAAGGAAGATGGAAAAATTTCAAAGTTTATATAAAAAAAATCAAGAGATGGTTCAAAACACGTTCAACTCTCCCCACACCGGAAATACTTAGGGCTTTAGATTGTTTTTCTGATTTTTTTAGCGAGCTGCGACTCGATTAGGTTTACTAGTCTTAGGTTTTCATACTACAGAACTCACCAACAACTCACGCAACCGAGGCTTATGATGTCTCTGCATTTTAGTGATTTTTAAAATTCATTTAGCATCATTTTACGGTCTTTTAGTTGTACATGTGTTGTATCTATAGATGTTATTAGCAAGTTTGTAATTTTTAGGAAGTTTTGCATTAGCACTTGCATACACATGCATTTTAAAGATTTTTCAGGACTTTCAGGAGTTTTCAGAACATAAGTGCAAATTTGGACAAGGAGAAGGGAAAGAAGAGCAAAGTCAGAAACGAAGAAGTTGAATCAAACAACGTGTCAAGCCAAACCAAAGCTGACACGATCAACGAGCCAAGCAGCTCGATTACCATCAAGCCAAGTGGTCGAGCCACCTTCGCCACAGCTCGATCACCATCGAGCCACCTCCGCCACGACTCGATCAATCTGTCCTGGACCAAACTTCACGGCTCAATCACCATCGAGCCAAGTGAACGATCCACCTCATTTCACCTCGATCACTCTCAGCCTTGTCTCGACTTCACGACTATATTATCTCGGCCCCTCCACCTCGATCGCGTGATCGAGCCAAGGCAAAGCCGGCTCGATCACATACACACACTTTACCTCGATGGCCCGACATGATCATCGTGAGGTGATAGGTCTAGAATTTAAATCCTAAAACTAATACTACAGAGAACATATCAATGTAGCAAAGTATAGGGTCGAATCTCATGGAGAACAGAAAGTACATGTTTTAGTTAAATCTCAAAACAAGCTAAAGCAGAAATAATCAAGTTTGGTTGTGATCAAAATGAAAACAATAAATTAAAAATGGTTGTAAACTATAGAATAACAGCGTCCGGATTCAGAGAAACCACATGTATTCAGGTTTAAAAGTCAAATTATCATTCAAAGATTTTCTTTGAAAATAGTTCTCAACATGAAAAACAATGATGGAATAATCTCCTCTCGGGGTATTAAACCCTATGTTCAAATTATCAGAAACAAACTCTCGTTGTCTTTTAAATAATTAATCATGCATTACATTTCAGATTCAATTGTTCACAACCATTCAAGAGAATACTCTTGCAAGCAAGAACACTTATTAATCTAGACTAGATCCAACTTCTAAACCAAATATCTTTGTGTTTATTAGTCTAATATCAATAAACTAGATGGCCAATCTAATTCATGCATTAATAATAAGTCTAGACTAAGAACCTAACAATTGTTATCCCCTTATGATAAATATAACAATCAAACCCTGATTTCCTTGGGAAACCCTAAAACCTAACTAGTGAACTACTCAGACATTGACAAGCAATCACAAATCAATTTCTTTGAAGAACACATAATAAAAAATAGAGATATATAGAAAGGGTTCAAAAATCTTCTCCAAATACAAGGTTTGAATCTCCTCTCCCTCGGTAATTCTCTCCAAAAAAAATAAAGCTTAGTTCTAAAAACCTAAAAAATGATGTATTTATAGTCCAAAAGGTAAAATAATCTAAAATAAGGAAATTAGATAAGTTGAGGACTTGATTGCAATTTTTGTAAAATTTCTAATTCTTCTCAGGGGAAGTGCTCGATCGGGCATATGGTTGCCCGACCGAGCATCTTATAAATCTACGCGATCATTCTTCTTTTCCCCGATCGATCTTCATCTCCGGACTTTTCCAGGGGGTTTTGCTCAATCGAGCAACTATGTTTCCCGATCGTGCACTCTCTAAACCAACTGCCCGATCGATCACCTTCTTGCATGATCGAGCACTTTGTTCTGCAACTTCTGAAATATTTTGAAATTCTCTGAAATGCATCACTTTGATCTGACACGACCCGAGCACATAGAATCCTGAAAATCTACCAAATATGCAAGGAAAAACTCAGAATAATGCAGAATAGCAGACATGAATGCCCACTGTTATGCATTAAAACTGAGTAATATCATGAGCCCACCTCGTTCGCATGCATCCTTCAGCTGGAGCCCAAGCAGCTCCGACCCGGCTAACTCGAATCACGATGGACCAGACCCAAGATCCAGTTTAATAATTGTACTTTTTCTTTTATGCGTTTTAAGGATTTTCTCTGAACACTATAAAAAGCCCCAAACGCCTCCATTTGGAAGATGCTCTTTCTTTTTTCCATTTTTAGCTTTTGTCTTAGGTTTTATTTTCTCTCTTTGTTCTTGGTGTTCTTCCTTTTCTAAACACAAATTGCTTAAGTTTACATTAATCTTCTATTTTCTTCATTTGCATGCTTAGATTAGGGTTGTGAACTATGTGATGCATGTTGATTTACGTTTTGATGTTTTTAATCTCGTTTTTAGCTTGATCACTTCCTCTGTTTTTGCTAATGTTTCATTGATACTTTGTTTTTCTGGGTTAGAGTTCTTGGTGTTCTTCATCTTTGACTTTTGATATTCATATTTTTCTTAGTAGCTATATTTTCCTGATTTACTGGTTTCGCACCAAGTTACCTTAGGTTCCTGAGGATGGGGTAGACTAGTGTTGATATCTTGTTCTTCCTAAGTACCTAAGTTGATTTGCATCTAGATCCCTTCTGTTTTATTGCTCTTCATGCTGATTTCTTTCTGATCAATTGAAATTTGACCCTTAGGAAATTCAGAACTCAGAAGGTGTTCAATAAAATGCCTGAACATGGTGATTAGAGATTTGCACATCCTAGCCTAAGATATTAGACTTTTAGGGTGCTTATTGGCTTTAGTATATTGATTCCTCATGGCTGCTTAGTAGTGTATCGTTAACGAGAGTTAGGTCTGGTGATTACTTTGCTTGAAACCATTTACCAAGACATTGGACTTGATTGCTTATGAATTTGTTGTCTAGGGGTTAGCTAATTGTTTTAGGTATGTTAGGTGCTTAGGTAGTTCAAGAAGGATCTCTAATAAATTACCCTTGTTCTCAGGAACTGCTTCCCACATGATTGCATCTTTACCCATTTTACTTTCTTGTTGTTTACCGTTAGTTTCAGTTTATGCATATTAGTTTTCATGTCTTGTTTTTTTCCGCATGCTTTCTTTTTTAGGATTGTTAGACAACAACCCACAATCTCATTTGACTTGAATTAATAAAATCCATCTGCATCTAGAGTGGTTAATAACAAACCTGACTAGATTGACACATATCTATGCTACAATGACATGATAATGTGGATAGGGAATTGACACACAGAGAAAACCATGTTATCCATTTGGCGCCGTTGCCAATTGGGTGTTTGTTTGTTACATTCTAGATTTTGGATCTATTGAGATCAAGTTTCTTTTCTACTAACATACTCACCTTGTTTTCCTTTGTTTCCTTCGTTTTCAGGTACTTGCATAGCTGTGTATAAACTTGAGAAGCAGAGGACCAACAGACTACATTCCAATCGTTGAAGATATTTGTGCTCTTGAAAGGGAATACTCTCGCGCGAGACGTGAACAAGAACGCTTGGAACATTTACGAAGGTTGGATTTGCAAATAGAGGACAACGTTGACAGCGATAACCAGCACATTACCGGTGCTGGTGACAACCCGAACACTCACACCCAACGTCATGGAATTACACCTCATGATGTACAGAACAAAAACTTTGAAATCAAGCACAGCTTGATAGCAATGGTACAGGGGAAAAAATTCCATGGTTTTCCAATGGAGGATCCACTCGGCCACCTGAACGAGTTTGATCGCTTCTACAGTCTCACCAAGATCAACAGTGTTAGCGAGGACGTATTTAAGTTGCGTCTATTCCCATTCTCTTTGGGAGAGAAAGCTCATCAGTGGGAGAAGTCTCTTCCCAGGAACTCAATCAGCACTTGGGATGCTTGCAAGAAAGCTTTTCTTGCCAAATTCTTTTCCGCATCTTCTATAGCAAGATTGAGGAATGACATCTTTGGTTTTGCACAACGAAACACAGAAACCTTCTCTGAACCATGGGAACGCTTCAAGAGTTACACTCTACAGTGTCTTCATTACAGTTTTAGCAAAGCATCCCTCCTCAGCACACTTTATCGTGGTGCTCTACCAAAGATACGCATGTTTCTTGAAACAGCAAGCAATGGTAATTTCCTTAACAAGAGTGTTGATGACGGTTGGGAACTTGTAGAGAACCTTGCTCAAGCTGATGTAATATATAGTGAAGACTATGATCGCACACCTCATAGTGACTCTGAAACAGACCATAAAACAAGGAAGGATATCAAAGCTCTGAATGAGAAGTTGGACAGGATACTACTGGGTCATCAACACCAAGTTCACTTCATCACAGATGAAGTGCAGCTTCAGATTCAAGCTGGAGAGGCTAACCAGCAAAAGGAGATCAACTATATGCAAAATCAAGGTGGCTATAACAAGGGTTATATCAACTACACCAATAACCTTGGTTTTCATACCACAGAAACAACATCGCCAACCCTCAAGATCAAGTATATCCTCCTTAACCACAAAAGAATATTCAACCATTCATCAACTATGCGCAGAATCGTGGTTTCTTCCCAACACAACAACAACAAGATGATTTTCCGTAACCACAGCAGTAGCAGCAACAACAAGTTGGTGCACCTCTCGGTTTCACCTCTAACCCACCTCCAGCTCAACCTTCAAACATTGAGGCAATTTTACAGCAACCTCTTCAAGGTCAGGCAACCACTTGAAAAAAACTGGCTGACCTGAAGACGCATATTGATTGTTCTTACAATGACCTCCATCAGAAGTTTAATGCTTTGACCTCTAAGGTCATGTATTTGGAGAACATGAGTCCTTCTTTGTCTGCATCCAAACCAACATCTCAGCTCGCAGGGAAATCTGTTCAAAACCCCAAGTATTTTTCTCATGTTAACACCATCACCTTACGAAATGGGAAGGAATTACCACCACGCCAAGTTGTTCTTAACACTGAGGAAAGTGTTGACCAAGCTGGGGAGGAATTGTGTTTAAATGAAGCTAAATAAGAAGAACCTGCAAAAATTGATTCTCATAAGCTATTACAACCACCATTAGTTGTTGTTATCAAGCCACGTCGAGCTGAACAACCATCTGCAACGCAGAAAAAGGATACACCCTTTGTGCCACCACCATACGTTCTGAGATTTCCTTTTTCTTCCAGATTCAAGAAAGAAATCATGGCAAAATACAAGGGATTTTTTTAGAAGTACATGAAGGATATTGAAATTAAGATACCACTTCTTGATGCAATCACCCTGATGCCTCCATACAAGAAATTCCTGAAGGATGCTATCACTAAGAGAGGCAAGGAAATTCAGGGGATGGTAGTTTTAAGCGAAGAGTGCAGTGCAATCATAACAAGGACTTCAATCCCAAAGAAGCTATCTGATCCAAGATCATTTACTTTACCATGTTCACTAGGTCTTTTGTCTTTTGACAAGTGCCTATGCGATTTAGGTGCCCCGATCAACCTTATGCCCCTCTCAGTTGCTACAAAGTTAGGTTTCAGCAATTTCAAGTCATGTAATATCTCTTTGGTCCTTGTAGTTCGATCAGTGAGGATTCCACGTGGAATTCTTGAAGACCTACCTATGAAGGTTGGGGTGGCTGAAATCCCAACCGATTTTTTGGTTTTACATATGAGTGAGGAACCTAGGGATCCTCTGATTCTGGGTAGATCATTTTTAGCAACCGCTAGAGTTGTTATTGGCGTTCAGAAAGGTAAAATACATCTCAATATGGGTAAGGAACTGAAAATGACCTTCAACATTCTAGAAGTGTGGAAGAAAACTGGCGTTGAAGGGAAGATTTTCTACATAGAAGAGATGGATCAACTTGCGGATGAATTGTTGGAAGAGATTAATGAGGAGGATCACCTCCAAACTGCATTATCCAAGAATGGATATAAAGGGTATCTACACAGTGAATCTTTGGGGTATGAAATGATATTGGACTCACATGCACCATTGAAACCAGAAGAACCATTCGAGGACATTCAAGGGTCAAAAGGTCAGGTGTTCGCAGTTGCTGAGAAGGTTGAGTTCAAGCAGAAACAAACGCACTCTGTAATATCTAAGGACTGGTCTGAACTCAAGGCTTCATCTGTAGAACTTAAACCACTTCCCAAAGGGCTAAGGTACGCTTTTCTTGGGCTTAACTCCACATACCCATTCATAGTAAATGATGAACTTAGTGATGATGAACTGAACTTGTTGTTGACTGAATTAAAGAAGTTTAGGAAAGTTATAGGGTATTCAATGGATGACATTAAAGGAATATCACCTAATATATGCACTCATAGAATCAATCTTGAAAATGAATCCTACTCTAGCATTGAACCCCAAAGAAGGCTAAATTATAACCTGAAGGAAGTGATAAAAAAGGAAATACTTAAGTTGTTGGATGCTGGCACTACAAGAAATATGCGTTTTCTTAGCGGTCGAAAAACGCTATCGTAGGATTGCATAGCGGATAATTAAACGCTCTAACAGCGCCCATCATTATAGGTCAGACACTTTAGATAGCGGATTTAATGTATGCTATAATTATTAAAATTAGGATAGCGTAGTTGAAGATGAAATTGTTTATTTTTATAATAGCATCGTATATTTGTTATTAAAGGTTTTTAATAATAGCTTTAGTTTTATATATTCAATAGCGTTGGATTTGTATTATAATTGGATTGTATCTATAGCAGTTTGTTTTACAAAGATAGCAAACTATTTGTGCTATTATTGTATTGTAATTATAATATATTTTTGAATTGTTTGTCAAATAAAAATAAAATAAAAATTTTATTATATCCATAAAACATTTCCATAATAAAACCTATCAAACATAACCAAGACTATTTCAATCTACTACCAATAACCCTTCACAATCATTCCTAACATATATACTACCATCATCACCATCTTCATCACTTTCTCCATCATCTATTTCTTGGATAGGCAATGGTGCGCCAACTAAATCCTCCNACTTTCTACATCATCTATTTCTTGGATAGGCAATGGTGCGCCAACTAAATCCTCCACTGTTTCTAACTCATGATATCCTCTAGGCGGTGCTCTCATTACAACATACCAATTTGAAGAATCATATTCCCTAGAGTAGAAAACTTGTTTTTCTTGAGTAGGAAAAATGAATGGATCTTTCAAATATGCTGCTTGGTTCATATGTAGGTTCACAAGAGTGAAACCATCGTCTTCCTTCACACCATTACCTTTTTTTACCCAATTGCATCTAAACAATGGTACTTTGAACATGCGGTAGTCAAGAAGTAAAATCTCCTTTATAACTCCGTAATATGTAAGCATATCAGCTACTTGTCTTGTATTTCGTGCACTCGATCGACACATACTATACACTTCATAAGTTACTCCATTGTTCTGCGTCTTCCGCTTAACCGCATCTGTAAGAAATCTATGCATATTACAGACCAATATGTTATGTGATAAAGCAACATTTCTTGGTCCAAATGCCAACCACTTTATCTCCTTAG
>OVBE01001585.1:0-35617 GCA_900406425.1 Iberis pinnata
ACATTTGATTCATACATTCTAATCGATTCGGGTGTGAGGGAAATCTTGCTCTCACATAGTACAAAAGAAAACAACAAGAGCCTACATTGGATAGCATGTGAAAATATTTGTACCCTTTTAGATCAAGGGGGATTGGGATTCAGAGACCTCCACAACTTCAACATCGCACTTTTAGCTAAACAACTGTGGTGATTGATCCAGTATCCAAACTCTCTGCTTGCTCGAGTGCTAAAAGGTCGGTATTTCCAGCATATGAGCCCAATGGATGTTAGGAAATCAAATTCTCCATCATTTGGATGGAAAAGTATTCTAGCAGCACAAGATCTCCTTAAGAAAGGTCTAAGACATACTATCGGCTCAGGAGACAAAACTCGAGTTTGGCTGGACCCCTGGATCCCTTCTAGGCCTCCAAGACCAACTAAGGATATAGGAAACTTTAGAGATCCAAACCTTGTTGTTAGTCATCTCATTGACCATTCGACGAATCAATGGAATATGGAAATCCTTGAAGCTCAACTGGATCGAGCCGATATCCCGTTAATACGGAGCATCAGACTTAGCTACCCGCACAAAGAAGACGGTATTTGTTGGACGTTCACAAAGACATATCTTTATTCAGTCAAATCTGGCTATGAGATAGCATCTCACCTAAAAATTGAAGGAAAAATTCAGGTTGTTTTAGAACCTAGTACAAAAACTTTGAGAGCCCTTGTTTGGAAGCTGAAAATATCACGTAAGATAAAACATTTTCTCTGGCTGGCAATCTCCGGAATTTTGCCTGCGTGCAGTCGTTTAGTGGATAGGCACTGTGGATTGGACCGATCTTGCCAAATGTGTGGGACAACGAAGGAATCCATTAATCACCTTTTATTCTTATGTCCACCAGCATTGCAGACATGGGCACTTTCAAATATTCCAACAAATCCGGGCTCTTTCTCGAGAGAATCTTTATTAGAGAACTTTGATTACATCTTCCTTCGATCAAAGAACGAAGGGGTCCCAAGGAGTACTCTAGCCAAATTCACATGGTTATTATGGTTCATATGAAAAGCTAGAAACGAATGGATCTTCAACGCAAAAACGATCTCCCCATTGGATGTGGTCCAACATGCGACAATCGAAGAAAAAGTATGGAGATCGGCACATAATATCCTAGATAAAAGGCAAGATCAGACAAGCCCATCACAAAACCAGAACATGGTCACGAGTTTATCACCTTATCCAAGATGCCAAGTGGATGCATCTTGGATGAAAAACTCAGATTTTGTAGGTGGAAGATGTGTCTTCGAGATAGAACCAGGTCAAGTGACCTTTAGCTCCTTCGGGAGGCAAGTGTTGTCTCCACTCCATGCAGAGTTCAACATTTTACTTTGAGCTATGAAAAGTTCCTTACAACTTGGTTTTGCAACTATGTCCTTCCATTCAGACTGTCTCCAACTTGTGAAGCTAATAAATGAAGAAGAAGAATAGCCTTCTTTGGCGTCGGAATGGAACAAATTTGAGCATATTAAAGAACTGTTCACAAATTTTAATATTTCTTTTATTGCACGAAATCTCAATGTAAGAGCGGATTTACTCGCCAAAGGAGCCCACTCCCAAAAATCTTTATTTTCCCATGTAAACATACTAGTTTCACGGTGTTTAGCTTCAAAGGCTAATCTTCTTACCTTGAATTAATATTATATGATGTTTTGTGGAAAAAAAAATATAGATGAAAAGAAGTATAGGTTACTTAAAAAAATACAGTAACGTCATATGAAATTGAGTGTGAGGGAGTCCAATGAATCGTATGTGAATGATATGCTACACTGGCCCGGCCCACTACGCGTTTGTATTTTCCCAAACCCATCAAAAACTTAGAGAATATTTACAAAATCATTATATATATATCAACTTGGAAGGTCACGAATCCCAAAGTATCCATAATCTTAAAAGAGAAAGCCACTTCCACTTCATAAACAATGACGAAATCACTTTGTGTTCTTAATCAATCACTTCTCTTCTTCTTAGTAACCTTCATCCTGACCGTCCATTCCCAAGAGGACTCAGATTTCATCCGTACGAGCTGCAACACCACGTTATACCCTGAACTCTGCTTCTCTTCTCTCTCAAACTTCTCCAGCTTCGTCCACAACGACCCAACTCTCTTGGCTCGAGCGGCAATCTCCGTCACTCTCACTAAATCTCTCGAATTAGCATCATACCTTGCCAACTTCACCACTCTCAATGAGTCCAATCGAACCACATCGGCTGTCTTTCATGACTGCTTCGAGAATCTTAAAGACGCAGTAGATGAAATGAGAGGCTCTATGAAACAGATGAGGGACTTGGTCTCGACTGGTTCGTTCGAGTCTTTCAGGTTCCAGATGAGCAATGTCCAGACGTGGCTCAGTGCGGCTTTAACCGATGAGGAGACTTGTACGGATGGGTTTAAAGACGTTCATGATGAGCCCAGGAGAGATGACGTATGCACACGGGTCGATGACGTTAAAAAGTTGACTAGTAATGCGTTGGCTTTAGTTAATCGTTGCGTTGATAAGGCAATACATTGATCATTAATTCTTGTTTTATTTCTCACGCGTGCATCATATATGGATATTATAATAAGATAAGTTTCGTTGTTATTATTGGCTGTAATGGAATAGTTGTACCTAGGAGAATTATATTACAGTTATTACAGTTAATGTTAATCAATAATATCAAATATTTTTAAATTTAGACTGTTAATAAGTTTATCACATATTTATGTGTTAATTTTAGATTGTAAATATTTATTATAAGCTAAAATTATATACATATAAATGTTTATGAGCCCTTTTCTAATCATTATTTATCTACCTTTAAAAAAAAAATAAAGTTTATAATCAAACCTCGAAGTTGTTGATACAGAATACAAGACCTGAGTGATCTCACCATATGTTGAGCAGCCTCTCCCTCTAATTTAGTGGAAATTTTATTAAAAATCTACCAAATAATGAGATGAATTTTTTTCTTCTTCCAATTATGATAGAACAAATTTTTTAATAAGTTGATTTTATTTGTAAGATAAAATGGTGACCAAAATAAGTTTCTCGTGGTGTAAAGAAGAGTGTTAAACGTTGACAATATAAAAATAAAATAATTCAACCAAAAACTAAAGTGTAGATAAAATAAATAAAAAATTAGACATCATATTTATAACTAGAAGCAAGTTACTGATGTGTCATCTAGAATTTTTACTGGACAAAAGTTCAAATATGGCTACTCGCGTAATGAATGCATTTTTTTTTGTATACGAAGGTTTAGTATTAAGCTGACTCATTGTGGTGCAGACAGGGCCGGTCCTGAGATTTTGAAAAATTTTAAAGGCCGCAAGCTATAATGAAAAAATAGGCCAAAATTGTACAATTTTTCAAAAAATGGGCCGTTTTCTTAACTAAAATTTTTAAATTGAAAAAGTGGCCGCAAGCGCATGCTTGCTCTGCTTGGGCTCAGGAACGGCTCTGGGTGCAAATATTAATCCGACAAAAAATTGGGCAAGAGGGATTCTAAAATTAAACTCAACAAACAAAATTGATTGTTATTTTTTCCCACCAAATTGAATGGTTTAAAATGCATATTAGCGGTTACAAATCACAACCTAATTGCAAGCTTTATAGTCTATAGTCTATATACCACATTACGACTTATTCTATTTTGGTTATCTTACAAAATGTTATTATTATTTTTGTTTATTTCTGTTGCATCCGTTAGAATCTCAAACATATATATGAAGTTGTGATTTCTAGTATGGTAATAAGACAACATAGGTGATATAACTAGTAGATCACTTAATCCTTGTTTATATGATAAGTTCTATAAAATAAGTTTTTGTTCTTAAAATACCACACACTCCTAATTATTCCAAAATATCATTACAATATTTTTCTTACAAAAATACAACAAAAATAACAGTTGAATTCTAAAGTTTATAATTAAAATTTTTGGATTTTGTTCAATTTTATGGTTTATTTTTTGGGTTTTGGTTCACTTGTTTATATGAAGAATACAAATGATTTTTGCTTCAAAAATACCATAAAATTAAAATAGCTTTAAATTTTCAAATTTAGATCCAAAAATTAAATCATAATTCTTCAAATCTAGATCTTAAATTCTTTTTAATGAACCCACACTAAATAATTTAAATTCTAAACTCTTAAAATTAACTTTTATGTTTGTAAAATTTTGGAATATATTAATAGTATCCGAACAACTAAAACCAAATCTGAACCCAACAAAAAGTTTAGAAACTGAACCAAATTACCCGAACTAACAAAACTTCACAAGAAATAAATAATATAATTTTATATTAAATATTCAAATAATATAGTTACATATATTGAACCGAACTGAAATATTCGATCTTGTATTTTAATTTATCAATCTTTATTAAATAATGTAATGAATTTTAATTTATTAATATTTTAATATATATATATATATATATATATATATATGTGTGTGTGCGCACTATTAGTACCACTATTTGTTTTATTCACCATTCAAACATCGACCCGTCCCGCTAATTTTTAGAAAACCGCACTTGTCCCGTCCCGCTAATTTTTCATCCTGCACCGCATTTATTTGTACCGTCCCGCGTCTTCTTTTGTCCCGTCCCGCTTATTCTACTGTCACCATCCGGACCCTCATTATATACTCATTCCGTTTTATTGTAAATGCCTTTTATTTTTTCAACACATTAAAAAAAAAACAATATTTTTTTGTTTTATCTCGATTTAATACATTATATTATTTGTTTTAAATTATTAATGAGTTAAATACTTAAATATAAAACTAAAAATTTGCAATACATCTGTATTGAAAAAAGAAAAAAACTCTAAAAAAATATGATTGATAGAAAGATAGAGTGGAAAAATAAAAATAAAAGAGCTATAAATATGATGCTAATGTATAAATGCGCTGTAACTCCCCACTAATACACGAACGTTTTATGATAATGCCCGACAAGCTATGCGACTATTTCAATGGGTTGCAACATGTATAATAAGACTGCATACACTCAGCTCCCTTTTTTAAATAAACATATATTTAGTGTCATGTAGTTCCAAGTGCGGGAATATAAAATACAGAGTTTGGTTCACCAAACGTAGATTCGTATAAGTATATAATTTGACACACCAACTTACAGATTGTTATGCGAATATATTGATTGACCTAGCTAGCTAGCATGAAACTTTATGAGATTCAAACTAAAAACCAATTAAACATAAATCCATTTAATTGCTTGATGATTTTTTTTCGTAATGTAGTATTGTATAGTCTCATTTGAGACCGGTAACATCGACGAATCTAGTGCAAGTTTATATAAATCGGTCGTTAATTTAGCCGATTCAGGCAATCATTTAGATGACTATGTGTCCAACACATATTTTTGTGTGTGTGTGGATTAATTGGTTTATAGGTCCGTATAGTTTAAACCCTAAAATGTTTGGTCCAATTCTATTTTTAAAAAACATTGTATACATAAATTTATTTAATGGGTTGGAAGTATATGATATATAAATAAGAACCCGTGACCCCTTTTGAAATTGACCACAATCTTATTTCTTTGTCACGGCGCACAAAGGACATAATAGAAACTCTGTCACTTGCCGACTTACGCCTCGTGCTTTTCTAATTTATAAGATGATGACTAGTCTATTACACAACCACATAAGTCACATCTGTTAATGAGTAATCCGGTTTTTTTTGGTAGAGATATGCCAAAATTGATCAAATTGGCTTAACCGTTTGTTTTTTCTTGTCACAATTACATCAATAAAACTTAATCCATAATTTCATGTGGGAATTAGGAAGTTCTAAAGTTCAAGAGGAAAAAATTGGATGGACAAAGTTGAGTGGTACGAATAAAGAGCAATATAAGTTCAGATGGAAAATTAGACATCTCCAAAATTCAGGAAAACAAAGATTAGAAAAACAAAGTTAAGGAGCTAGTGAAATCAACCCTAAGTTTTAGTTTCCCACTTTTTTTTTGTGCTTCTTTTGAAGATAATAATATCAGAGTGCTAATATTATTATCTTTTTATATATAATATTTAGTATGTTAGTTACAAAATGTTTGTTTTTGATAATATTTTTTATCTTGAAATGCAAGTGAAATTACAACATAGAAACAATAATAGCTAAAAAAATCGACACTAAAGAGCTGCAAACTATGCGTTCGTCCTTCACCACAAAACACACCCAAACTGACGGGCATAACCGTCAGGATTCATCTTCTCTGACGGAAAACTAATGATTAGCTTCCGCCAGTAATAAGTTGTTAGTAATGTTAATCTGCTAGTCATACTGACGGAATACTGATAGAATTACTGATAGATACATACTGACAGACTACCCGTAAAAAACGAAGCCGTCAATAATTCGTCAGCAATTATCCATCAGGAATACTGATGGATTACTGACGGTTGTTCTGATGACTACATACCGATGGATTAAGTTCGTCTCTAATATCCATCAATAATACTGACGGAATTACTGACAGATCATGGTTTTTAAAATAAAAATATATTAATCAACTAATAAAATTATTATTTATTAATTAATAATTATTAAACAATTAAAATATTTAATTAAAATTGAAAATATATTCATAAAATTAAAAATCCAAAATATTTACAAAAACCTAAAATATTCATAAAATCTGATATATGCAATAAATGTCTAAAAAAAACCCTAAACTACTACGGTGGTGGTCCGAAATGCTGGTTCATTTGCGCGAGGAACTCGTCCATCAGAGCCTTCAGCCGTGCTTGCATCCGAGCCTGCATCTCATCTTGCTGGACTTTGAGCTGGGCTTCGAGCCGAGCTTGGATATGAGCTTCTCTATCCCTTTGCTCGGCCTGCATCTCAGCCATCTTCTGCTGCATGGACTCCAAAGTTGCGTCTTTCCGCCTCATCTCCTCGTCTCGGTATGAATCCCTCGTTCGGAGGGATCCTGGGAAGCATTTGGAAGCCATGTTCCCGAACCCAAACATGCGCTCTTTCTGTTTCTTCGTAGCTTGCAACAAAACAAAATACAAGGCATTAGTTAAGACATTGTTGATATGCAATATTTTAAAATGAAATTTAAATAGTATATACATGAGACATAATCTCATACCGCGTATCCATCGGGAGGTCACCACCATCAGTAGACTCCTGAGATGCTCGCTCTTCCATCAGCTTCCTCGTCGTCTTGACCACCTCTCGAGCAAGCGGATCTTGTATCTGGATTGTCTTCTTATTCGTGTGGATGTCCTCCATAAACTCGATGGGCATGGGTGGTTGGCCAGTCTTACGTGCCTGTTTTAAAATAAGAATCAAAATTAGATTGAAGTATTGATTCAAGTATTAAGTTTGGTATATTTAAAAATATTTCATACCATATCAGCGGCTTGAGTAACCGCACTCTTGGAACCGATGTTGGTAGTCGAGATCCTCCTACCATCTCGTGGACTATACCGATTCTGTTTGTTGGTTTTCGACTTTTTTTTGGTCTTTTGTTCCTCCCAATATTTGATGAAGTCCTCCAAGACTTCATCAGGCATTCCAGTGTGCTTCTTGCCATTGTGTACCATGCTGTCTTCCACGCATATACGTTGTTGGTGTAAGTTTTGTCCGCTCGTGCCATGATCTCCTTCTTGACGATGGATGTCATCTCGGGTTACCCGTTGAACTCGAGCTATAATATTTAAAATTTTTAATTTAGTAACTACATATGTGAAATTGGTTGGTAATTTCAATCATCTAATTCTTACCACGAAACAGTAGAACTAGTACTCCTGGTCATCGATTGGCATATCCCTAAACGTAGGATATACCACTTGTAGTAGCCCGTATATCATTCTCTTGATGCACTTGGTGATGCCGTTGTCCATCTGTGGATACCATGTCGTCCCGCCTTCTACAGATGGATGCAGTCTCTGTAATCGCTCCCGCCTAGGCTGGACTAAAAGGTCCTCTATCGATATCTATCAAAGGTCCCTCAGGTGCCTGAGTCTCATGCACATGAGTACCAGAAAGGGACTTGGACAAAGGTTCTGAGGAATACTATCTCTGGCGCTCCTCTAAATCAACCGTAAGAATTGAAATTTACAGTTAAAATTTGAGTTTTCTTTAAGATTATCCAAAACTTTTAAACTATTTGATTTTTATTAGTAATTTTTAATAACTTTGATAAAATTATAATTTTAAATTTGAATTTATAATTTATAATTTTAGTTTAATTTGAATTTATTCTTTAAATTACAAAATCTACTCAACAAATAATTCATTAATAAAGAAATCATTAAAAATTTCAATCATCAAAACCCTAAATCTTAAACCTAAACCCTAAAATTTAAACACCAAAATAATCATCTAAATCATAAAATTATCAAACATTTCCATTTTCCTAAATCATACAATCATCAAACCCTATATCATCAAACCCTAAATCATCAAATCCTAAACCCTAAATCATCAAAAACTAAACAAATCATCAAACTTAACATTTCCTAAAACACAATTTCATCCCAAATCTACAAACTTTCTAAAAATCCAATAAATCCAACAAACACCAAATATTCCAAAAATCATCAAACAAATCACCTAAATCTAACCCTAAACCCTAAGCATAGCTTGGATCACCCATTTGGACGGATTGGAATGGATTGAAATGGTTGAAATTGTTAGATTGAACTTGAAATCCCTGATTTTTAGGGTTTATGTTCGAGTGAAAATGGAGAAGAAGAAGAGCATGATTCTGTTT
This sequence comes from Iberis pinnata, assembly GCA_900406425.1. Classification (NCBI taxonomy): domain Eukaryota; kingdom Viridiplantae; phylum Streptophyta; class Magnoliopsida; order Brassicales; family Brassicaceae; genus Iberis; species Iberis pinnata. The sequence continues at coordinate 8,771 of OVBE01001585.1, forward strand.
TAATATCGAACTTACTGACAGACGGATCCGTCGGTATTGAAAAAATTGAATTTTCACATGTTTTCAATTTTTTTTGGGAATCTGCAACGCGCCAAAATTTGGGGTTACTGACGGAATTTTATGATATGTCAGTTTTTCGTTAGTATGTTCAATATATGATTTAGAGATTCATTTGGAGTTTAGGGTTTTGATTTAAATGACTAAGGTTACTAATTTAGGGGAATGATTAGGGATTCATGGCCGTAAAATATTAGTAATAGCATTCAATTGCCAATTCATAAATGCACGTTTTCAGTTTTCGAATTTTAGGGTTTAACATCATATATCGTTACAAACATCTTCGAGTAACAAAGATGTTTTCGTAAAACTTTATTCGAATACTTTTATAAGATTGATTATAAGCACGAAACATGATTTAATTCATGTATTGGTATGTTAGTATGATCGTTAACATTTTTAAAATTAAAATAATAAATTTTAGAGATTCAAACCCTAAATATGTATTTACTGATGAATTTTGTAGTATCCATCAGTAATTCTTCAGTAAGTCCATATAATTAATGTTTAAGAATTAGATTTAAAATTATGGAAATTTAAAAAATGTTTACAATTTGATATTATAAAAATGTATATGGTGTTTAATAAAATTAAGAAATTTTTAGATTTTGTTTTGTTTTGTAATTTGATATTAAGACTTTATTTTTTCCAATTTTAATAATATGGTTTTTGGAAATGTTTAGAGAATATACATAAAATGAATACATTTGAAATTGTTAAATATTAAAAACATAACGATCTACCTGGAAGATGATGAATAATCTGATGGATCAGAATCTGTATCATCTTCAAATTCATCAACAGAATCATCGTCTACGTCATGTATACCGATGTTCAAATCTCCTAACATTATGAAATCCACCACAAGAGTGACGCCCATAGAAGGCTGAATCATATCTAAAGAACCATTCCCCAATGGTTGTAATGATTCACGCTCTAAAACGTCTTCTATCATATGTCTAAGATTTACTTGCGTCACTGTTATCCAAGGATCGCTCCTATTTCTAATGCGTGGGTACGTAATGTAAGAGACATGCACAATTTGTAAATATATATGTTAAATAAATATGATATAATATTTATTTGAATTAAGTAAATACCAAGATTATACTTGATCCACTTGTGTGGCGATAATGAAAGGATCATATTTTCTAAATTTTCTACGCGAATTGATCGAAGTCACACCAAATTTTTCTACTTTAACACCTTTACCATCAGTTGGATCATACCAGTCACACATGAAGACAACACATCTCAAGTTCAACAACCCTAAGTATTAGACCTCCAATATCTCTCGAAGAATGTCGTAGTACACAATATCTCCGGAAGAAGACGATATACCATGATCTAAGGTCATCCTATCCCTATCGAAGGCGTTAACCTTGAAAACGAACCCCCTCATGCAATACCTCAGGTATGAGGTAGTAATGCTGTTTGGCCCTCTTGAAATATCTATCAACCAGGTTGGAAATGTTCGACCGTTAGATATTTCCTATCGAACCTATATATATTAAAAGTTAGAATTTTGCAAAACATATTATTTGTAATTGTATTAAATCAACCACGTACATAAGATTGCAGCCACTGAATGAACTCTTCTTGTTTTAGAGCTTCTACTTCGTCTTCAGATTTATCCGAAAAATAATCACGGACAGCTGCCTTGTATAACCTACAAAGTTTAAAAAAAACACAAGTTATATAAACTATAAGTATAATCAAAGTTTAAATATGTAAATGGTTCCATTCTTCAGATGTAAGTCCGCGACTCTTATCCTTTCCGCTAAATCGTCCAATTTATTGATGCTTGGAACATAAGCCGGGTATATGGGATGTTCTCCACCGTCGTTATGTCAACTTGTTCTATGACTTTTTTTCGGAACATCTCTTGAGTAATATTGTGCAAAATTTTCAGCTTCTTTGTTTATGCTCTGGGACACAATAGAACCCTCGAATTTGCTTAGATTTTTCACATTTTTCTTCAAGTGGAACATGTACCTCTCAAAAGGATACATCCAACGATATTTAACCGGCCCACCTAGTAATTCTTCACGTGGAAGGTGAATCGTGAGATGTTCCATGATGTCGAAGAATATGATATACTAGTATTTTAGCATATTTATAGTATTGTTTTGCATTCATTTATGTTAGATTCATAAGCATTTAGGTTAGTTATTGTGCATTTGCATATGCATTTCATTATTTCAGGTGTTATAAGTGGGAAAACCGAGTTTGTGATCAAAGGAGCTTAAAATGGAGCAAAAAGGTGGAATTTTGGAGCTGTAGCGGTTTATGGTACCGGTTTGGATGTCGGTATGGACGAGATAGAGCTTTAGCGGTTTATGGTACCAGTTTGATTAAACCGGCACCGACGTAAAAGAGGAGTATCGACATGCTATACCGGTTTGTGCAAACTGGTATAAGGTGAATTAAGTTTCCAGAGACTTAGCAGCGGGGAAACGTACTAGTTTGCTCAAACCGGTACGAAATAAGAAAATCAATATCGGCCTGTCATACCGGTTTGCCCAAACCGGTATCGACCTGAAAAAGCAAAAAGTCAACCTTGGACTTTTCCCTTTGTAGTAAAAACCCATTTTGTCCTTTGGTTAACCCCATGGTTTTATGGGTTAACCCAGCTTTTTTTTGGAACACTATTTAAACCTTTAACCTTAATTTTTAGGGATACCTTATGTTTTAGTTTGTTTTATGCTTTTGGGAAGAGAAACCTTTGTAACCTCTTTGATTCTCATCTTTAATCAAGTTTATTTTGTTTATTTTTTATTGTTTTTCTTCTTCCAAATCTATTTCTATCTATGGATAAACACATTTCTACTCTTGGAATTTGTGTTCATTCAATGGATAGTGAGTAGTTACCTTTAAGCAAATGACTAGGTAGATTAGGGAATGAATCATGATGTTTAGGGCTTAGATTTCATTGATCCTCATGTTGATGGTGTTCTTAATGCTAGATTTAACTTGATCACTTGAATCTAGACATAAGTTGAGTTGTGCCCGGAAGGTGTTCGATAAAATGTCGGAACCAACATTTGCATGCTAAATGAGGCCTAACCAAATGGATTTGTGTTAGTTAGTTTAGTGGTTTGTTATGGATTAGAGTTTAATGCTTCTTGGTTATGTAATTATTCAAGGGATTGTTTTAGTTGCATGATCTAAGAAGGGATTATTACCATGGGAATGGATTAGTCTAGGAATGGAATCTTAGACCAAGGATTAGCTAGATAGTTGTATTGAACATCATGAGGAGTTTCCTAATTGATCAAATCAATAACCTATGCCTTTTGCTTAGCCATCTTATATTTGATTTCAAGCTTTTAAATTCTGTTGACTTTTCTATTTGCTGTTGACTTTTGCTCTTTTGTTTAATTTATGAATGTTTAAGATGTTTGAAACCTCAATTCTCTTATTAGCTTACACTAAATGAAGTTCATATAGAATTAGTGTGTAAACTCTCCTGAATTTGGATTGATTCCTTAAGTATTACAATGACATGAGTAAACTTAAGGCATTTGTTTAGATAAGATACTCAAAAGTCTTGTTTATCAGAATGATGGTGGGAAAAATCTTCTCTAAGTCGCAAAGGATCAATAATATATTCACATGTAATGTGGAAATACCATCAACGATAAGTGTCCTCTCGCTAAGATCATGAAAGATATCCCAACCGCTGTAAATGCAAAGAAACCATATAAGTAATCAGTGATTAAAATATTAAAGTAAACTGTACATAAATTACTAAATTAATACCTGCAATGGCTTTGTGAACATTTTTTGGAAGGAGATTCTCAAATGCAAATGGAAGAAGACGTTGCATCACTACATGACAATCGTGGCTCTTCATTCTAATGAACTTTCTTTCTCTGGTATCAACATAAGTCTTCATATTAGATGCATATCCACCGGAGAATTTGACCCTATGAATAATCTAGTCAAAGAAATCATAATTTGCATTCTTAGGCAATCTAAATGCCGGAATTGGACAACTTCCATCATCCCTGATGTGAAGCTCAGGACGAGAACAAATGTCTGTCAAATCTAATCCAGACTTCAAATTGTCTTTGGTCTTCTCTTAGACATTTAGCAATGTGTTCATTATGTTGTCAAAGAAGTTATTCTCGACATGCATCACATCTAGGTTATGCCTCAACAAATAATTTTTCTAGTAAGACAAATCACAGAATATGCTTTTCTTGTGCCAATTATGATGTTCTCATGTAAACTCAACATTGACGTGTCCATTCCCACCGACATTAGCATCATTGGTCATTTTAACACCAAAATCTTGTATTTGTCTTAGTAGATATGTGCCATATAATTCAGGAGATGAACCTTCGCCACATCTCTTTAAGTCTTTTTCGTGAATAACATAGTAGATCGACGATATGGATGATTCGGGAGCAAAAACCTTTGGTAACAATTAGATCAACATGTTTTCCTTCCATTCGCCAGCTAGAATGAGTTGGTGTTATCATTGCAACATGGACATTCTAGTTTTCTGTGAGATTTCCATCCTGATAACATTTCATAAGCTAGAAATTCGCTTGTCTTCAATATAAGAACCGCACGTATCTCAAAATTTTATTGTAACGATATGTCATACACCTCTTCCCCATACTTCCATAATATCTTCAACTCATAAATAAATGGTTGCAAAAACACTTCAAGCACTCATTTCAAATATTCCGGCCCTGATACAAGAACATAGAGAAATACAAATTCTAGATTCATACACAAAGATGACGGCAAATTGTGAAATTTTACAATGACCAGCCACAGAGGATATTGTCTACCGTTCTTCTTGAATGGGCTGAATCCATTTGTGCTTATTCCGAGATAAACATTTCTTATCTTGCATGCAAAATCCAGATAAGTAGACTGAAAATAACTTCAAGCTTCTGCATCAGAAGGATGTGTAATCTCTCCATCAAATCTATGCGCAGTATGCAATCTCATTGCAGTAGTTGTTCTCTCAGAATGATACAACCTCTTCAACCTATCTGTTTGTGGCAAATACCACATCCTATTTTAAGGATTTGAAACTCTATTGCCTGTATCCTTATACATTGGTTTGCGACAATATCGACAACTCGTCCGGGTGTCATCGTATCTCCAATAGATCATACAATTGTCAATGCACATGTCTATAACCTGATACAACAATCCAATCCCCAACACAAGTTTTTGTATCTCGTAATATGAACATGGAGCATTATTATCCTCTGGCAAGATATCTCTCACAAACTTGGCTATTGCGTCAACTCCATCCTCTGGCAAATTATAACCTGTCTTTATTCCCATCAACTTACTAGCAGATGATAAAGGCGATTGACCATATCTACATCCGCAATATAATGGCTGTTTCACTGAGTCTAACATATCCAAAAACCGTCGTGCTTCTAAATTAGGTTCTTCATTCGAAACCTGCGCCGACTCTATATTTTCTCTATAATGTCATTAACCATTTGAACCGTAGGTGCCTTAAAATCTAATTCCGTTCTAGGTCTCTATCCTATCGGCCAATGGTTCGCTACCGCTAGTACTAGCAACAATATCATGTCGTTCTCATGTCAATACCAAATCTTATAACTCGACATAAAATCATTCACATACAATTGATTCCATACTAAATCTATCCTGATACTGTGAGAATTCTGACATAAAGAGCATGAACATGTTAACTTATGACTGCATTGTGCCTAAGGTTGTCGACATGCTAATTCCATGAACTCCATAACACCACATGCATATTTGTCGTTCAAAAGCTTTGTATCTGGATTTATTCTTTCACCATCCATCCATGATCGAAAATAGGGAGGAGTAGACATATTTTGTTAAGATATATGTGTTGAATGTGTGATGAATGGAGGTGGAGTGGTCTGGTTATATATGCGCTATAAGTGACGGATTACTGATGGATATGTCCATCAGTAAATTTGAATATAACTGTTGGCAACGGTTTGAAACGGCTACTTTGTAGTGACCAAATTTACTGACGGCTATGTGACAGATTTGTGAGGGATATATCTGTCAGTATGTATCCGTCAGTATCCATCAGTATTTTCTTGACGAACCTAAATCCATTATTTTTTTCGTCGGTAATTACTGATGGATTATCCGTCAATCCCTCTGGTCACTTTTGGATGTACTTTCTTGTAGTGCTTATAAAATGCCTAGTTACCGATTGTATGATTTATTAAATATTAGTTATATAAGAATTTATTTACCAACAAACCCATAATTTAAGCATACTTTTATATTCCGAAAATATGAAAATAATGTTGAAGTTCTTGATAAATAAAAGATTGTTGAAGTGTTCCATGCATAAAACACAAGTGATTTCTCTAGAGTCTTGATTCCTTCTAATCATTTATATTAATGGGTTTTAAAAAAAGAAGTCAAAGTGAAAGCCACAAAAAAAACTTAAGGAAGTATCAGAACTGGGGAAGAGAGGATTCACGAGACGCACTGAAACAACAGTTTTTTGGTTTCTAGTCACTATCCTAAGGGTCCATCTCGGTTGGATCTACCTGTATTTGTTTGACACGTAAGTATTAATCTTCTAAGTTAGGGAACTCCTAAGAATTCAATCCCCGTCTATTAATTCATTTTTTTTTTTTTGTTAAAACCGTCTATTAATTCATGACGTTAATGTCAACAAAACTTAATTTTCAGTGTGTTAATTTCAATGTTTTGTAAGATAGCACTTATTATAAATAAATCTCTGTTAAAAATGAGAACGTTTGGAAAATTTATGTTGTTTACTCAAACATTCCTTAAGGTTTACTAATATACACACACACAAACTTGAAGTTTTCCTCAAAAATATTTAAACATTTTTTTGTATCTCAAAAACATAAATTTACCGCAAAGTAGAAAAGCATAGATAAATAAAAAAAGTAAACAAGCTAGGATATGTTGAGACATATTGCAAATTTGTAACACTTCTCATTCAAGTTAGAATATGTAAACAAAAAAAGTCCAACTTGATTATATATTTTTTGGAAGATGGTCACTGCATTGCACGGATTTTAAATTATTATTATCATTGATTATATATATACACTACACTGGAGATTGTTAGTTAGGATATTCAATATGGTTATGATTAAATGTTGTAATATTTTTGATGTATAGTTATAATACGATAAGAGATGTTACAAGATCTTACACGGCTGTACATATATTAACCATATTGACACATGACAACGGTACTCTTGTGTCTCAAACACAGTCTCTCTAGACTCAACACTCAGTTTCAACACAAGAAAGACGTGAAACGTTTAACTAACCGCAGCCCTCATGTGCTCCCAAAAATTAGGAAAAAATGTCAATAAGATCAGCGCCCGTACCTCATCATCAAATTTGATTTCAACAGAAGAAAATTGGTTAACAATTGTGTTGAACTCATTCACATGCGCTGCAACAGATCCACCTTCATCCATCCTTAAGTGGAAGAGTTTCTTCATGAGAAACACCTTGTTATTGGCTGTCAGTTTCTCATACTTATCTGAGAGGACTTTCATCAAACCTTCAGTGGTCTTCTCTTTCGCAACATTGTGTGCGACGTTCTTACATAGTGTTAGCCTGATAACACACTGAACCTGCGTATCAAGGAGATCCCATTCTTCTTGCTCCATCTTCTCGAACATCTTGCTTAGTGGTTGATGTAGTTTTTTCCATACAAATAATCTTCAACTTGCATTCTCCAAAATGCGTAATCCTTTCCGTTAAACTTGCGTGTATACACATGGTCGTAATCTAGTATACTTAAATACATAGAAAAAATAAAAATATTTATTAAATTATCGACCTACCGTAAATCCAGAGATCCGAAGATCATTCGTGTTGATCTCCGGATGGGTTTTCAAAACATTGGTTATTTCTTACAGCTAGACAAACCAACCTTAGGTGTTGCGGTATTAAATGTAACTAAATCTAAAGTGTACAAACTCATACTACTATAGAATTGCAATAAGAAAGCAAGATCTATAGATGTATAAACTTCACAAAAACTCAGGAAATCGGCCAGGATTGTTCAAATTTCCACACAATCAAGAAATACAAAAGTCTCCCGGAGACTAATTATTCATATAATGAAAAGAAAGCATTCCATAGACAAAAGACAAAAGTGTATATTTTGAGATTGTTAAAAAGACGCTTCTTTTAAGTTATGACTGTGGGTGCCGATCGGCCGGTGAACTCCTCCATCTTTGACAACTTCAAAGCTAAGTCAACCTGTGAACCATTTCGTTCCATTAAAGCTTAACCCATTTGGTATTTTTTTATTAGTTAAAATAAACTAAGAATTAAAATGGTTTAAAAATCCGACCAGCGGAGATAGAGCTTCCTGTGAGTCTCTTCCAGTTTTTGAAGAATCCTTCTCGTACTGTTCAATGTAGAGTCGGATGGTTGCTCCTTCCGAGCCAGTTCCAGATAAACGGAAAACCTTCATAACGTATGAGATGTTAATGATTATGGTCTATGTTGATGATATCCCTAAAAGCTCTAAAACGATACTTACAAGTCGCGATCCATCCTCAAACAAGTAACGGATTCCCTGGTGCTTTGAGATAGATCCATCAACTGGATCTTTGTATTCGAATTCATCCGCACTAGAGACATTAGCCACGTCTGAACGAATTCCTTTCACAATGCTGAATAATATTAAGGAAGAGGTTAGCAAAATTAAACAGATATTGGTGGATCGTGTTCAAGTAAAAGATGAAGTGTGTGTGTTACTTGTTGACTTCAGGAATTGAAGATTGCAATTTCACCAAATGCTCCATAAGTTCCTTAGCTTTACCCGCGTCAACATTCTTTGGAGACAAAAAGTTTTTTAAAAATATTACTAAGGTTAGTGTTTGTTCTGCAAATACAATCAGCTATTTTTACCTCATAGTCGTAACGAGTGTAATAGTGACGGCCGTAGGTAGCCCAGTGCTGGCGGACAATGTCTTCAACCGTCACCAGTTTCGTGTCTCCTTCAAGATTGTTTTTGTTCTTGTGAGCAAGTATGGACATCCACGCAAGAACTGCCCAAATTCCATCTTTCTCACGTATATGATCCGATCCTGTGAAAGATCTTTCTTTCAGAACCGCACAACAGATTGCTTTAAAGTTATTGACAGATGCGTAAGAGTTGAAATAGAAACTAACCAGTTCCAAAACTTTCTTCCCCACAAACAGAACACATTCCAGCATCCATCAGATTACCAAAAAACTTCCAGCCTGTTGGAACCTGATATGTGATTTTATAAGAGATCAGAATTATGTTATGGAGTTAAGGAAGAAGAAGTTGCAAGGTGACATTTACCTCAAAGAACTTCAAATTCAAGCTTTTTGCAACGACATCAAGGGCAGCTGAAGTAGGCATGCTCCTAAAATAAGAAGTAGAAGTTAGAAACTGAAGCTTTATACTCAGAATTTTGCTAAACCTGAGTGTATTTATACCTTGCAACACCTTTCAAACCAGAGCTGAAGTACGGTATGGCCGCGATAGCATTTGCAGCAATTATGGCAACAGAATCCGAAGGAGTAACAAAGAACCTATGGATAAAGAGATAAAAATAAGTTTCAAAAGAACTTCGTAAACCGAGTCCATGAATGTATCTAAATTAAAAGAAAATTAGTAAGCTACCTTCTACCAAGGATCATGTTACGGTCTGCATCACCATCAGCAGCTGCACCAAACTCTGGAGGTTCAACTCCGGTGTCAGATTTCCCTAATCCCATTCGTGCAACAAGCTCCTTAGCATAGGTCAGATTGGGATCCGGATGCCCTCCTCCAAAGTCCTCCTACAATATGTTGTATAGTGGTAAATAGTGAGGCTGGAGCTGCATTTCTAATATTCTTAAGGAGACGTATTTCTTCGTTAGACAAAAATAAGACCTTGGGTGTGCAGTTCAATAATGAACTTTCTTGAGCACCGAGTTCCTCGACAAAGATGCGATGTGCATAGGCTCCAGCAACTCCGTGCAAGGCATCATAGCTTCACAAGTAAAGCAAAATATAATAAACAAGATGGAACATATGTTACTCAAACTTAAATGGAAAAGGTTGGGGAACCAATGAAGGTACATACCAGAAAGTAAATCTTGGAGATGAGAGCAATTTCCGGATGGACTCAAAGTCGAAGATTGATCTTGAAAGAAGGAGAAGATATTTTCAGAGACATCATAGAGATTGCACAAAGATCATAAAGGGAGCAGATTCTGGAATTGTGTCCTTAAATTGAAGGAGCACCGGAACACTCACTTCATTAATTTAACGTAGTCATCTGCAGAATCAAAAACTTCAACATCAAATTTTCCTTCAGGTCCTTCAAAACTGGTTACACCAATGGCAGATATATCGACCTGATGCAATCGAAAACAAAAACAAGATCAACTACTGTTCAACTTTGATGAAAAATATGTTGCCAAATAAGAGGACTGTTCAGAATGTTAGATACATTAGGTAGATCTTCTGCTATTGGGTACTCCTTGATTGTCTTAGTGTTCTCGTAAATCTTATCAGTGATTGATTCGGGAGCCGGTCCTCCGTTTTCCATATTGTATTTGATTCCAAAATCCTGTATAAAGGGGAATTGAATCAACTCTACAGGGTTACAAAACTAGTATCTCGGCTGAAAGGGGAAGAGGAAAATAAAGACAGAGCAAGAACAGAACAGACCTCAGTAGGGCCACCAGGATTATGACTTGCTGTTAGGATAAATGCCCCCGTTGCTTTTGATCCCTGTAACCATCATTAAATTTTGCGCTCAGTTACAAACTAAGAGAACGACTAAAAAGTAGATCCGAAGATCACTACAACCATGAGATAAGAGAAAGATGTCTCACATCAGCCCCTGCTCTTTCACGAATTACAGCTGACACTGCAGGAGTTGATAACAGAGTGTTTTTACCAACCCACACACGTCGTACACCATTAGCTGCTGCCATCTTAATTATGATCTGTCAAGACAGGAAATAAATATGTATAAGAAGTTGGAAAGCATTAGTCATCCTCTATAGCAGGAACTGGATTTGAATACGAACAGGTCAAACAAACTAAGCAAATAAAAAAGAAACAACTTCCAAGCAAGTTGCAGAGACCATCTTCAAAGACAAACAAAACTATAACCTCTGATCTCTCTAGCTGTTCTAGTGCAAATTTTGAGATAGGCGTAGAGATGAATGTTTTGGGGAATTCTTAAAAGCAAGTCTCCTAAATATGCTTATTATAAAGTGTCATTTTGTTGGAAAAATTTAATAACTACAGGTTCATTTACAATGTAGCTAGTAGCTAAAAATGCGAATATTGGTTCAAAATTATATGCTCAGTATTGGATACAACGATTACATTCAGCCTAATTCGGAAGAAAGGAATCACACTGGTTTTACCTGAACAGCATCCTTTGAGTAATAACGGCCATCACCAGAGACCACAAGTGTGGCACCTGCACCAATGGATATTTAATCATGATAATTTGGAATGATCAGATATCTGCCTACGAGCTGTTATTTAACAAAAATCCACTTCAATAGCAACCAAAATGAGTAAGACAAATCCTACCTTTGACTTTCTCAGGTGTAAGAGCATTGAAGGTTGCTTGTACAAAATTCTCTAGGTAATTGGGTTGCTTGAACACTTTCACCTAAAAAGTTAGACATACCATTAGACAATTCAGAGATACCAAAAGATTCAAATTGGATGTGTGCAGAGAGGAGGCCAAACAATGTACACTGGATTGATAGGATAAAATGATCAACCCAAATTTCTTAATTATTACAGTTTAGGATTCAGGATTCAGCATACTCAAAAGAGATCCGGCAGCATTAATGAACAGTAATATGAATGGTAAATAAAGATCTGAATATAGCAATAAAACTCTTCCGTAATTTCAACATTCAAGAGAAAGAATATGCGGTGATATCATGCTCTGTGTATACAACTGTATGAGGTTTAACATTCACGCACGCATATCAGAGTTCCAATCATAAACTCAGGTAATTGATAACAATGTGACCTCGATGTTGATCTAAATAAATTATTGAACATCGAACGAAATCTCGATCCAAAGGCGATAATGGGGATAGATTTATGCAAATTTGTCATCATTCACCAATCTGCATATTCATATCGATCAATGCATAGATCAAATACAAATCGGTTTCGAACAGATGGTCAATCTCGCTAAACAGATCGGATCGAGATCGATTTCGTTCGAAAAAAACTCAAATCAGAAGGAGATTTTAATGGACGAACCTTCTTACGGAGACCAGAAGTTCCTGGTTTCTGGCCATCGATCGGGGACGTTGACACGAGAGAAACTTTGAAAACCATATTCGTAACGAAGATAAGAATTGGATCAGATGAATGAAAGAGAGAAAGAGAGAAAGAGAGGAGAGTGATGATATAAAGCTGTTTGCGAGATAAAGAGTATATTCGAAGCTAAACGAGAGAGACTGCGACACGTGTCCCAAGTGAGTGAAGCCGAACGTTTCTCTCTTTAGAGTAAAAAATGTTTCATGATCGTATGGATCCGTAGAATATTCTGATATACGTACTACGTGACACGATCTCTTTGGATGTAATAACTTATTTGATCGTGTGTTCTTTGTCGTCTACTCGATTCAAATGACACAAACCAAAAGATAATTAGTTAGTTGCATATCTTCGAAAAGCTTTATTAACCAGAACCGAAGAAATATATATTAAATTCAGAGACAAGAACACAACTTCTCTCAAAGCCGTAAATCTCTTAGACTAACCGAAGAGCTTTCCTTATAGTGGTCTCTGATCAGGCCCGACTCTATAAATTTGGAGGCTGCAAGCACACAAAAATTAATGGGCCGGAACTTTTAGAACGAAACAAGGAAGATTTGAAGTGCTTATGGTATACTCAACTCTCTTAAGCAATACTTTTACCACTAGCACTGTTCTTATAGTAGCTGTCTAGTTCGGGCAAAAATCTCAAATGTCTCTTAATGAGAGAAAAAATATAATTCTTGTCCTAAATTTGTATACTTTACTAGTCAAAAACCTTAGCCGCAACATGTTTCTCTTCTAGTCACGGTCAATCCTGTGCCAGGACATATCAAGACTTGAGACAAAAATTAAAAATGTGGTTTTTTTTCTTCATAAAACTAATGTAAAATCATATTGTTTCAAAAAGTCTATAATACTAATGAAAAAATAGAAAACAATACTAATATAAAACTATGAATATAGATATTCTAAAGTAAATTATTTCTTTTTTTCCCCTAAAAAATCATTCACCAAACTATATAATCGAGTTCTCGAACCAGTTTCCTTATATAACCAAAACATTAAACTTTTCTTGTTACATAGTTAATGCAAAGAAATTATCTATATACATATATAAAGATAGCTTACGCTCCCTCTTCCTTGTGCCAACTCATCATCTACATGAAATTTAAATTTTAATTTACATAATTTGTTAAATTAATTTTAAGTAACTTATTAACTACACGATATTTCGGTTAAAACATACATGATCTCTTTGAAAATATTCAAATTATACATAAAATTAAAGGCTTAAAAATATTTTATAGCCAAATCATACGCTAACTATTCAATTTGTGCGTATTCATACATTAATCATAATAATGGACCTGTTCGTTTTCTTGTCGCTAGCGACCAGCGAGAGCGACAACGACAGACTGTTGTTCGTTTAACTATCGTTGGTGGCAGCGACTGGTCGCAACGATAGTTTCAGCGACAACGACCGCGATTTTCAGTCGCTAAACGAATAGCGATCGACCGCAGCGACACCTATCATTAAATAAATAAAATACTAAATTAAATAAAAATAAATTTAGAAAAATTAAAATAAATTTATAAAGATTATAATAAATTTGGAAAAATAAACTAAATACATAAAAATAAAATAAATTGTAAAAATTAAAATTAATTTGGAAAAAATTGAAAACTGAAATAATTTCATTTTTTTAAAAATAATTCAAAAAATTAAATCAAACTAAAAAGTATATATATAAATAGTTAAATTTAATTGTATTAAATTAAAATAATAAATTATAAAAATATAATTTGTAAACTAAAATAGATCGCAGCGACAACCAAACGAACAACACAGAGACATGTCGCAACGATCTCGAAACGAACAACAAGACGTGTCGCTGGTCGTTGTCGCTAGAGACAGGTAAATTTATAACACGACACCGTCTTGGTATTATTAATGAAAATAAATCAAACAACGTCATTTTAATTTTATTATTTTAAAGCACGCTTTGTTACCTCTGCTAGAGACTACAATGACCAGAGCTCGAGTATCTGCTCTGGTTGTTTTAGCAGCAAAGAAACGAAATTGTGAGGAATAGTTTGACGTTTCATGTCGATTTCGAGGTGACTTGTCTAATTTTGAGTTCATATAATAACTATGAAGAAAAAGACTATACGAATGAATTTTTCTCAATTTTCTTTCATTTTCCCCTGTTTTGGGGATAAGAAAGGTTCAGGCTGTGATTATGATACATATTTTAGAGCAGAGAAGACAATGGAGAAAGAAGTTGTATCTTATTCATCAAATAGAAGATCATATTTGTATAGAGGAAACTCGAATACCTACTTTCCTAAACTATCAAATATACATTGATCAATATATAGTATAGTAGTGATTGTAATTGGGAAACATATATAGAAAGTCATCTCTAACACCCTTCCTCAAGTTGGAGCATAGTAGTTGGCAATGCTCAACTTGTCAATGAAATACTCAAATTCCTTGCGGCCTAATGCTTTTGTGAATATGTCTGCGAGTTGAGCGGTTGTGCGCACATGCGCGGTCTTGATGTTGCCAGTAGTGAGTGCGTCCTCTTATAAAGTGGAAATCGAGTTTGACGTGTTTCGTACGTTGATGTTGTACCAGATTCGCTGTATGTGCTAGTGCTGATTTAATATCAGAATAGATCATCATCGATTTTGAATGTTGAATGCCCAAGTCATGTAAAACACGCTTCAGCCAGATTAGTTCATGTGTGAGAAAAGCCATCGAGGGATACTCAGGCTCTGCTGAGGACCAGCTCACAGTATGTTGTTTTGTAGTTCTCCAGGCCACTGGTGCATGTACAACTTGTATAAAATATCCCGTGATAGAGCGCCATGAGATGGGATAGCTAGCCCAATCCGAGTCACACCAACCATGAAGCTGGAGGTCGATGTTTGATGCAAAGAAAAGTCCCTGTCCGGGATTGAGTTTAAGGTCTCTGACAACTCGAAGTGCCGAATTTCAGTTATCCAGTCTAGGAAATTGCATAAACTGAGCAAGTGTGTGCAGGCAGTAAGACAATTCTGGCCTTATTACTTTAAGGTAAATAAGCCGACCAATTAATATTCTATATTGGATAGGATCATGCAGTAATTCTGAAGTGGAGAGTGCGAGTTGGGGATTCTGATGAAGCAGGAAATCAGCAGGTTTTGCAGCTAATAGGCCGGATTCAGCAATGATATCTAGTGCGTACTTTCGCTGGCATAGATAGATACCTTTAGGATTCCTAGCAACCTCAAGACCCAAAAAATATTTATGAGTTCCAAGGTCTTTAATGTGGAATCTGGTTGACAAGTAAGACTTGAAAACATAGATGACTTGTTGATTATTTCCAGCTACGATCAGATCGTCAACGTAGATGAGAAAAACTAAGTGGATACTGTCTTTGTCGTAACTAAACAAAGAGTATTTGGACCATGACTGTTTGAAGCCGTATGATTTTAGCGATTGGGAGAGCTTACTAAACCAGCACCGCGACTATTGCTTTTAAACCGTAGAGTGATTTATGCAATCTATAGACTTTGGTCAGATCAGAGGCATGGAATCCTTGCGGTAATTTCATATATACTTCTTCTTGTAAATTACCATGGAGGAAGGCGTTATGAACATCCATTTGATGGATGATCCAATTTCGAGCCAAGGCAACGCCCAAGAACAATCTAATTGTTTCCATTTTGATGACATGGGCAAAAGTTTCATCATAATCCACACCCTCTATTTGGATATACCCAAAGACGACAAGCGAGCCTTGTGGCGTTCGACGGATCCATTAGACTTGGATTTTGTGGTGTAAACCAACTTACTGCCAAATGGTATCTTTCCAGGAGGAAAATCTTGAATAGAACATGTCTTGTTACTTTCTAAAGCTTTGATTTAAGAAGCCATTGCATATCACCAATTTTGTTGAGTAACCGCTTGCTTGTATGAAGTTGGTGTTGGGTGAGCATGAATTGCAGCCATGTAAGCCCTATGTTTCAGCGAGAATCGAGCAGAGCTAATATAATCACTAAGTGGATACGGTGATGTAGTTGTTGTTGGTGAACAAAGGATATAATTGGTGATATATTCCTTTAATTTTGCAGGTGGTGCACGTGATCTCTGACCTCGGCGCAATGGTGCGGTTGGTGCATGTGCAAAAACAGAAAGCAAAGTTGATATAGGTGCTGGAGCTGAGTTAGTAACCAGAGATGAAACATAGACTAGTTCAGGAGAAGTTATAGCTTGTGTAGCAGGGACTATTATAGGAGTTGTTGGTGATACTGTTGGTTCCAGTAAACCAATCTCTCGTATAACATTTAGTGTACTGGGTGAAGTAACATTCAGACATGGATCAGAAAAAGGTATGTGTTGATCCGAGATAGAAGCATAAGGAAATTCATGTTGACTGAAAACAAAGTCTCGAGATATGAAGAAGCTCCGTGTTTCAAGGTCATAAAACCGTCATCCCTTTTGGCCAAGAGGATAACCGACAAAGATGCATCGACAAGACCGAGAAGAAAAATTGTCACCTTGATTTTTCTGCTTAAGCGCATAGCATAATGAACCAAAAACTCTCAGATTCTGGTATGGGACATGTTTCTTATGAAGCACTTCATATGGCGATTTGCCTTTGAGCACATGAGATGGAGTTTTGTTGATGAGAAAACCGGCTGTCTAAATACATTCACCCCAGAATGTAATCGGTAGTGATGCATGAAACCGTAAAGCTCGAGCTACATTGAGAATATGACGGTGTTTTCGCTCAGCTCTACCGTTTTTTTGTGGTGTACCAACATATGAGGTTTCATAATGTATCCCCATAGTCCGAAAGTAGTGTGTAAGACACATGAATTCACTGCCATTATCGATTCGTATAGTCTTGATTTTCACTGTAAACTGTATTTCTACCATGGAAATAAAATTCTTAAGATGATCTTGTGTTTCTTTCTTTTCAACCATAAGATAAATCCAAACACATCGTGAGAAATCATCAACGATTGTAAAAAAATAGCGAGCCCCAGAAAAAGAAGGTATCCTATAAGGACATCAAACATCACAATGAACCATTTCAAACAATCCAGTACTTTGATTAGAATGTAGGGGAAAAGGATTACGAGTTTGTTTTGCACGGAGACAAATATCACATGCTTTTGGAAATGTTTGGGAAAAATAACATCTTTTATTAAAGAAAGTGCAGTTGCAGATGGGTGTCCAAGAAGGTTGTGTCAAAGATCATACTTGTCAGCTGAGCTTGTATGCCTTTCCGCCACAGATTCCATTCCGTGTAAATAGAAACTCCCAACAGTTCTTCTACCCACTCCACTCACAATCCTCTTAGTGCAGTCCTAGATAACAAGAAATTTATCAGCAAGTTGGACCACACAATGATTCTCATCAATTACTTGACCAAGAGATTAAATCATAGGGCATATCTTCCACATAAAAAACTGATTTCATTATCAAATGTGATCCAAGAATCATTATTCCTTCCTTATTTGATTTTCTTTCTCTACCATTAGCCAATATTATTAACACATGTTCAATGATACAGACGTGTGTAAGTGAAGATAAATTTCCAATAAGGTGATGTGTAGTTGTAGTATCAAGAATCCAAGGAGGTGAAGAAAGAGTACATGAGAGAGTTTCAGTAGATGGAGCCTTTTTGGCATTCAGCAAGGTAAGGACAGAGCGCCATTTTTCATCAGAGAGACCACTCACTGCATCTTGATCTCTATCTATAAAAAAACAATTGACGTGTTCTGTGGATTGAGGACCAATGGTGACATCATGAGCGTAAGTCTTAGAGGGACGAGGATAATTGTCCTTGCCACGACCACGACCAAGATGCAAGACTCGGGAACAAGATCTCTCACCCCACCATTCATGATATCCAACAATTGTGTAACATGTTTCAGATCGGTGACCACCCCGATTATAGTGCTTACAGACATCAACTTTACCTCCTCGAGTTTAGTTGTCAATTTAATTACGAGATCTAGTCTGGACCGCAAAAGCCGAAATTTCATGTTTTTCATCACGAGAGCGAGAGTTCATGTGAAGGTCCTCCTCTTATCTGACAATATCATATGCTTCCTCCAAGGTTGGGAGTGGAACACGGGCTGTGAGACTGGATCGAATGGTCTGGAAGTGAGCATCATCCAAGCCATAAAGGAATTTTTGAACCCTGTCTTCGTCTCTGTCTTTTTCTTGGAGCTCTGTAAGGTTATAGAGACAATTTTCACAGGTACAAACACGCAGTGGCCGTGAACTGTCTATCTGGTCCAAAATTTTGCTTAGTTTACCATAGTAAGCCTCAACAGACAAGCCTTGTTGCTTGCAATTAGTGAGGTCAGCTTTGACCTGCTGATTCTGTGGGTCACTAGTTATAGAGAACTGTTTTTTCAAATGGTCCCAGAGGTCCTTAGCGTTATCTCGGTGTGAGATGTTGGATTTGAGACTCGGGTCAATAGTCATCTTGATTCAGGAGACCAACAATGCGTTTACCGGAATCCAATAATCAAAATCTGCTGATTATGCGGCGGGTTTCAGAATATAACCGTCCAAAAAACAAAACTTTTTATGGGAGCAAAGGGTAGTTTTTGATACTGCAAGACCATTCATCATAGTTATTACCTTTGAGAAAAGGATGAGAGATGGTTGCACCTGGGTTATTAGTTGCGGTGAGATCATATGGGGAAATCGTCCGACGAACTACTTCAACTCGTTCAGAAGCAGTGTTGTTGTTTTGTGTTTCCATTGGTCCAAGATTCAAGTTCAGATTTCAGTGTCTGTGGTTTCAGTTGTTCAGAGTTGAGAAAAAAAATCAGGCTCTTTGATACCATGATACAAAGTTTAGCGCAGAGAAGACAATGGAGAAAGAGGCTATATCTTATTCATCAAATAGAAGATCATATTTATACAAAGGAGACTCGAATACCTACTTTCCTAAACTATCAAATATACATTGATCAGTATATAGTATAGTAGCGATTGTAATTGAGAAACATATATAGAAAGTTACTCTAACAGATTACATTCATAAAAAGCTCCATTGATTTTGTTTCCATTAATGTATTCAGGCTCATCAAATCTTCGAAAGCAAAAATTCTACATTCATCAGTCATCACCACCGATGTATGCTCACATCTCCATAATTTATGCTCACATCATCAAATCTCTTAGTTGGAGAATGACGATAAAAATAAAAAATTCATAGAGAAGTAAGTTCCATCTCCATAATTTATGCTCACATTCTCATTTTTTCAGATTTTGGGGGAAAATTAAGTTCGTGTGCGTGAGGAAGAATGTCAAGCAAATATTATGAGAGATTCAAAATCCTAATGAATAATCAATCATAGGTACACCTTCAATATCCTCAATTACAAACCCCTTGAAGGTCGATACAAGTGGGATCGACTAAAGCCGCACGAAGAAGGATCGACTAAAGTCATAAGAAGAAGATGAAGAAAGAGCAACCAACGATGCGTTGGGCTAGTGGTTTCACCCTAGGAGTTGGTTCCATGAGGTCCCTAGTTCGATTCCCGGTGGGAGAAATGCTTTACACCATGTCACCAGATATTAGCAAAGGCAGGTCACGGGCCTAAGAGGAGATTAAGGCCAAAGGCCCAAACTCCTCTTGGTTATTAAAAAAAAAAAGATGACGAAAGATAAGAGGAATAAGATAAATTGTGCTTTAAATGAATAAAACCAAAATGACGTTGTTTTAGTTACGTCGTGTTATAAAGATAATTAGGTTAAGGTTAAAATGTGTTTTTACTGATGTGGTATTTGACTCACTGCAGTTTAACGGTTAATTTAACACCGTTAAGGTTAATGTATAAATATACAAAAATTGAGTAATTAATGTATAAATTGACCATAAAATATTGTTTAATTTCTTTTAGCACGACCTCTAAGTTTATGTATGATTTGAATATTTTCAAAGAGTTCAGGGTATATTTTAACCGAAGCCCCTTAACTACACATTGCACATGAACATGTAATTATGATATAAATATGAAAGAGTCATGTCTTCTTTTCTACTGTATCAACAAACTAAACAAAAAAGTAAAATTATACTCACTAAAATAAAAACATCTATATTAGTTTCACGAGTTGTGTTTGTAAATGTATTCGAGGTTTTCGTAAACTAGTTACTACAAATTATAAACCAAAATTTAGCAACAAATTGAGTATTAAATTACCATTAGAATAAAAATGTAAAATAAATAAATTACACTCACCAGAGAAAAAACAATCATTAATTTTATGAGCATTGCTTTTGTAAATGTATTTGGTTTTTAATAAATCAATAACTATAATTCATAAACCAACCTTTACCAACATATTGAGTACTAAAATATAATTAATAAAATATTTCAAACTAAAATCAATCTAACTAACATATCAAATATTAAACAACCACAACATAAAGTATATAAACCCGAAGTTGTAATATATTACACATCGTAAACTTATTTGTTAGTTTTCGATTAATATATTTTCGTTGTTTTCTTTTTTATTTGTGAAGATATTTGAGCTAATCAACAACTTACTGGAGGTTATCCAAACACAATTTTCAATAATCTAGTTTGTTGGATAAAATATTTTAATATGCTACTAAATCATGTCAAATATTTTTGAGTTGTGTGAATATGACAAAATTAAAGCACAAATTTTTATTTAAAGTTTAAAATGTATGAATAAATATGTTGTTACTGTGGTTTACATAATTAGTTGTATTGAATTTCTCAGTAAATCATCTCATAATAAATTTTTATAGAAGTTAATTATATCATGAGTGTATCTAAATAAATAAAGTAGAAAAAAGTTCAAGTGAATATCAACTAACTATTTAACAATACACACTAAAGAGTTTGTTTGAGAGTAGTTTCAAGATTTTTCCATAAAATCTAAAAATACATAAGAAAAAAATGTTTTGCATATAATACATAAATGTGGAAGATTAATCATTACAATTGTTAATTATTAGTTTTTCTTGCAATTTTTCAATAAATTTCTATAAAAATATATTCAGTTACATTATTTTGTAACTAAAAAAATCTAAATGTATAATTTTTTTTCAATTTTTGTTTATGATATATTTTTTGTCCGATCATTTATATTGATCCGCGCATTGGACAGATAAAACTCTAGTTTTGTTAAAAAGAAACATAATTATTGTGTGAGATTTTAGGAAATAGAGATAAATTAGGACATGAAAATATTTTAGAAATTTTATGGATTTATATGATTTTATTTACATATTTGATTTGTGATAGTAATAAAAAATATTCAAAACCAAAAAATTAACATGCCACATAAAATCTCTCTATTTTTTTTATTTCTAAAACAATTAAAAAGTGGCAATGTAAAAAAAAATGGCTTAATTTTTAAAAAATCATTTGTGGCCTTGAGTCATTGCCCTTTCCCCCACATTGTGTCATGGCCCTGGTCACGGTTTTTGAGGCACCTTTTTATAAATGATTTTTAATGTCGTCTAGCGTTGCCTCCTTTATCCTCTCAAGCTTCATCTATGGTTACTCGTCTCTAATTTATGTTGTTTTTCTCTATAATGTTTGTCTTTTTTCTCGTTCTTTGTTTGCTGCTTCTATCGGCGGTGAGTGTTATCATCACTACCGACGATGCACTGTCCTCACCTCCTCACCGGAAACCTTGCTACCTCCCTGCCATCGTTTCAACTGAGTGTTTCACTAGCTTCTGTCCCTGTGAATCTATCTTGTCATCACTATGCATCATAAAGAGACCCGTATGTCAGTAGTCCAAGAGGCTATTGAGTTTGAAGACCAAATAATGTCTTGCATGTGGGAGTCTTGTGTAACAAAAGGACAAAAGGCATATGTGTGTAATGCAACATGTTCTGAAAAGACCAAGAGGGTTCTTGATGAAAACATACGTTTTTTGACTATGTAATTAAGAAGGAATTCAAGATTAAATGAAGAAGTTACAAACAATTCAATACAGAGGAGGCAAAAGGCTTAATGCTCAGAAAATATATTCAGTTAAATAAAGATTCCATCCAAATTAGAAGGAATAAAATTATGAACCAAAATGTTCTGGAAAGTAGACTCAACAAAGATTCTAAATAAATTAAATTCAAGTTCATAAGAGTTATGGTTATGAAGTTACCATAAGTTCAACTCATAAGACCAAAGAAACCAATATTGGCCTGTTTTTAAGTTTGGGTATTAGCTTTAGAAGAGATGAGATGTGTGAAACAATGGATGTTTCAATAAAGATCCTAGTAGAGGAATCAATAATGGGATTGAAAATGAAGAGCCAACTCCAAAGCCTATGAAGACTTGGCCATTTTGGAAATATCCTAACCATAAGACTATTTTTTTTTCTTTTCTTTTAGTGTTGTTTTGTCCCTCATGGTTTTCCACACTAAAGTTTTAATGAGTTAGGTTTACATGGTCCTAATCTTAACCATTATTCATAGTTAAACTTGATGAGGAGTATTGAGATGAAGATCAAATCAATTAAGCAAAAATCTTTATCAAAGACACAATAAGTCTTGGACGAAAACAAAAGCAAGCCAAGAAAAAGTCTAAGCCGAGAGTGTCTAGGTCGGCCAAGTCAAGATTACATAAGCCATGACTTACTTAGGGACTAAAGACTAAATCAATGTTGAAGTCATGGTGCTAAGATACCAAAGACGGACTAGAATGAACACTTGTCCGTGATCAAGTCTCAGCCTGGCCGAGAAGGGTATAATCTGTACATTCACGTTTTTATGTTGGTTTTATTGTCTACGGCAAATAATCTAAGGTCAGAAGCACTTATCTAAGGTAAAAAGAAGGATCAAGACTTAAATCTACAAGCCCATCACACACAGAAACTATATTTTGGTTATCACAATGCATTGTGATGAGAGTCTTGACTTCAATGCCCAAATTCTTTAGTAGGCCTCTTAGGAAAGTAAGCTCGTTGGTAAGCTCTCTAATTTCTCTATATTCAACTTCATCATTTGAGCATAAGACTATCTTCTGTTTCTTGCTTCTCCAAGTCACTAAGTTCCTATCAATAAATGTGCAATGCCTAGTAGTAGATTTCCTATCCACTCTTTCTCCTTCCCAATATGCATGACAATAACCAATAATTTATGTGTTCTTGTTACATCTCATCCATATCCCTCGAACATATTCCAATGATGCATCTTGTGAGCTTGTATATATTGGCTAACATGGTTCACAACAAAGAAAATATGTGCCTAGTGATATGTAGATAGATAAGCTTACCAACCATCCTTATTTAACACAGATCAAGTGATGTAGTAGTTGTGTCACCTTTGCTACCTTGTTACCATATCATAGATCGAATTTGACTATGCAAATGTATGTTCTCATAATTATGAAGTTTGGGTTACTTGATCAGTTTATTGTGGTCCGATTCACACTATTTGGTCCCACTCTCATAGTCCATGTTATCTTTTTCATTTTTATTTTTATCCTCTAATCGACTACAAATATTATTCGTTTATTCTCCGTCTTTTCAGTGAAAAAAAAAATTCTCCGTCCTTTTATATACCACTCTATTTTCCATATATAGAAACTTTGTTTACACATATGTTCTACATATCATGAATTAAATACTTTAGTGTGTATATAGATATAAATTGTGTGCGAATATGTTAATATAGTATAATCTACGTTCTTATATACATTATATATACTATACTTATATCACATTAACAAACAGCATTCTAAATTAGTATAATAAAATAATATCATACATATAACTGTAAACAATAAGGATCCATTCTCTCTTTTTATTGATCCACTTGGAATTTTTTTTGTCACAATCACGTTGATAAAATCCGATCTATAAGCATTCCATATAATGTGAAATTTCGCATTTACGTGAATTTGAATGCTGATGGATAATGCAGATATAGAAACCACTTGACCAATGTCACCTATATAAGAATTATTATTAAATTTATTTTACATAATTCAAGATTTTTTAACAATATAAAGTCAAACTGAAAATATGTAACCGAGACCATTCGTGTAATTTCTATTAAATTAAGTGGGTGTTATTGGTTATAAAATTTAGTAGATTTGGAAATCCAAGTGAAATCAAGTGTTATTGAAGTAATGATTTTTTTAAAAATTTAAATCATGTGTTATTCGTTTAATGATTTGTAAATACTAGTTGAAATCCAATGTTATTCTTTTAATTATTGTATATTGGATTTCAAATCCCACTTTATATTTTAATGAATTTGGAAGGATTTCAAAGTTAAAAATACAAAGGACCAAATCCAAACATAAATTATGGTATTTCAAAAATCCAATGATTTCAAAACCCATAGATTTCAATTTTTCAAACCATTGCTAACAGTTATATTCAAATTTACTGACAGACATATCCGTCACAAAAACGCCTATAAAACCAGACTACTCCACCTTCATTCTTCACACATTCAACATATATATATATTAACCAAATATGTCTACTCCTCCCTATTTTCGATCATGGATAGATGGTGAAAGAATGAATCCAGATACGAAGCTTTTGAACTACGAATATGTACGTGGTGTTATATAGTTCATGGAATTAGCATGTCGGTAACCTCGAGCACAACAAAATAGTAAGTTAACATGTCCATGCTATTTATGTCGGAATTCTCACAATATCATGATAGATTTAGTATAAAATCACTTGTAGGTGAATGGTATTATGCCGAGTTATAATATTTGGTATTTACATTGAGAACGACAAGATATTGCTGCTAGTAGTAGCGGTAGCGAACCATTGGCCGATAGGATAGAAGAACCTATAACGGAATTAGATTTTGGGGCACCTACGGTTCAAATGGTTAATGACATTTATAGAGAAAATATAGATACGACTCACGTATTGTATGAAGAACCAAATTTAGAAGCACGACAATTTTTTGATATGTTGGACGTAACGAATCAGACATTATATAGTGGATGTAGATAAGGTCATCCACCTTTATCATATGCTAGTACGTTGATGGGTATAAAGACAGATTATAACTTGCCTATTTGACGCAATAGTCAAGTTTGTGAGAGATATCTTGCTAGAGGAAAAAATGCTCCAGGTTCATATTACGAGATACAAAAACTTGTGAAAGATCTTGGATTGACGTATCACGTTATAGACGTGTGCATCAACAATTGTATGATTTATTGGAGATGCGATGACACCCGCACGACCTGTCAATATTGTCGCAAACCAAGGTATAAAGATACATGCGGTAGAGTTTCAATGCCTTACAAGAGGATAATGTATTTTCCACTAACATATAGGTTGAAGATGTCGTATCAGTCTGAGAGAACATATATGGCAATGAGATGGCATGCTAAACATAGATTTGATGGAGAGATTACACATCCTTCTGATGCAGAAGCTTGGCGTCATTTTCAGTCTACTTATCCAGATTTTGCATGCGAAACAAAAAATGTTTATCTCGGATTAAGTACAGAAAACGAGTGTTTTTTGAATTATATGAAGCCAGTAAGCAAACAGCGAATCCATGGTTATTTGGTTCCTCCTTCTGTTCGTTCCTCCGTACCTTTTTCTTCTGTTTCGCTTTTCCCCAGCCCGTGAGAAATTGATAAGCCAATAAAGTAAATAGTCAAGTAGGTTAAGATCTTATTGGTAGAATTCTTCGGATTTGTTTGGTCCTAGCACTCGAAACTACCCAAAGATAGGACATTCATTCCTCTAAGGCAACGCCTTTAGCTACTCAACTACTTGAGCTCATTCGATACTAGACAAACACTCATTGGCTACCAGGGCGCTACCAGAACTACTCAGATCATGTTGACAAAGGGCAGATGGATAGAACCTTTCAACGAGATTGTTTCAGCCCATTCGGGAAGCACATCAGAAAGTATTCTTTGTGGCCGGTGCTCGTGACACCTTACAATTTGCTGCCATCTTTGTGTATGAACCGAGAGTTTCTATTTCTCTCTGTTCTTGTACCCGGGCCAGAACATCCAAAACGAGCGCTTGATGTGTTTAACCACTGATATATGAGTTTAAGACATTATAGAATTATTGGGAAGAGGTGTATGACGTGTCTTTACAACAAAATTTTAAGATCGTGTGGTTCTTATGTGGACTATAAGCAATTTCCCAGCGTATGGCATGTTATCAGGATGGACAACTCATGGAAAACTATCATGTCCATATTGTACCGATAACAATGAATCTTTCCAGCTGAGTAATGGAAGAAAAACATGTTGTTTTGATTGTCACCAAAGGTTTTTGCCCTGGAGTCATCCATATCATCGATCTACTATATTATTCACGAAGAAGAGATGTGGTGACGGTCCACCACCTGAATTAAATGACACATATCTATTAAAACAAATGGAAGATAATGGTGTTGATATGACGAATGATGCAAATATTGGTGGGAATGGTGATAGTAAGAATTTTCGGGGTGATGTGGGAATGGTTTGGTTTTCCCTACACTATCAATTCCTAATCACACTATCATATCGTTGTA
>OVBE01001586.1:197-35615 GCA_900406425.1 Iberis pinnata
TTTTCTTATAAAATAGACTATATTTTTAATTAAAAAAGATTTGGACTATTATTTTAATTACTAAATTATTTTTAATCTATTTTATTAATTCCCCCAAAAAATATAGTATAATAGTATAAGACAAAATAATTAATGTCAAAAAGAAATAAAACATTTTAACCAATATTCATTCATTCTTTTACAATTTTCTTCGTCTTCTTCGAGTGGTATAGTGGAATCATCACCAATGCCTATAAATTCACAAATTATAGTATTTGCTAAGTCAATTATATTTCTGCGAAAATAACATTTATATACGAATAAAATATTAATTTTATTAATTAAAATTGCACATTTTTGTTATTATATTAATTCGGTCCTTCTGGTCGATCCGAATCGTAATTTAACCATGATTTTTTATCGGATTGTACCAATTTTAGAAAAAATGGTTTTTAGAAAAAACTTGACTTAAATTTTTTTTGTCGGATCACCGGTTTTACCGTTTCAAATGTAGCCCGAATCGGGTTTGAGAACAAATTGTGTCAAGATTGAGATAAGAGAGTAGGCCCCATCATACGTGATCAGTGATGAGTTGTACATCTATTTTATTAATTTATAACATAAAAGCCCTTTAAATTTATTGTTAATTACACAACGACCCCTTTCTTTCCTCCATGATCAGCGACGAAGTCGAATACGATCTCTCTTCTCCATAATCAATTTTCAATTCTCCAAGCTCTCTCTCTCTGTCTTTCTCTGATCTTATTGGAGTCCTCTCTCTTATAGTTTCTCAAAAGGTCCAGGTATGTTATCTCTTAATCTTACTCTTCTTCTTCTTCTAAATTATCACTGATTAATCTCTCATTGAATCGGAGAAATCTATGAGTATCGCCATTGATCTTTGTGGATTTGACTCTGTGATCCCAATTTTTCTTTCTAGGGATCTGTGAAAATGTATATTTTATCCCAATCTCTGTTGAATTTGTAAAAAAAGTAAAATCTTTAGTAGCTGATTCGATTTATGTGGTTTGAATTAGAGATATGATCTAAAGACCTAAACTTTGATTCAATTTGATACCCAATTATTAAAAATCTGAGTGATTTCTCTATGAATCAATCAAAATGAAGATTGGTTACTTCATTGATTAGCCATATCCATTGATTATCGTCACGAACCTGTTCTCAATTTTGTCAGATTCTGATCAATAAGCCTGAGTTTGCCAAGTTTAAAGCTTGATCTTTTGTTGTTGTTGTTGGAGCTTTAAAATTTGTTAATGGCTGATTATAATCTCTGAAGATATCTTCTTCTTTATCATTTGCAGTAGTTTTCGAAATAATGGCTGGCCAAAACGCTCGTTTGAATGTGGTTCCAACTGTTACAATGCTCGGTGTTATGAAAGCTCGTCTTGTTGGAGCTACAAGAGGTCATGCTCTACTCAAGAAGAAGAGTGATGCTTTAACAGTTCAATTCAGAGCACTTTTGAAGAAAATCGTAACTGCGAAAGAATCAATGGGAGATATGATGAAAACATCTTCGTTTGCTTTAACCGAAGTTAAGTATGTCGCTGGTGACAATGTTAAACATGTTGTTCTCGAAAACGTTAAGGAAGCTACACTGAAAGTTCGGTCTAGGCAAGAGAATATTGCCGGTGTTAAGCTTCCTAAGTTTGATCACTTCTCTGAAGGCGAAACTAAGAATGATTTAACCGGTTTAGCTAGAGGTGGTCAACAAGTTCAAGCTTGTCGTGTTGCTTATGTGAAAGCTATTGAAGTTTTAGTTGAACTTGCTTCTCTTCAAACTTCTTTCTTGACACTTGATGAAGCAATCAAGACAACTAACCGTAGGGTGAATGCTTTAGAAAATGTGGTGAAACCGAAGATAGAGAATACGATTAATTACATCAAGGGAGAGCTTGATGAGCTTGAGAGAGAAGATTTCTTTAGATTGAAGAAGATTCAAGGATACAAAAAGAGAGAAGTTGAAAGACAAGCAGCTAATGCTAAGGCATTTGCTGAAGAAATGGTTCTTGAAGGTATCTCTATGCAGAGAGGAATTTCGATAAACGCTGCTCGTAACTTACTTGTTGGTGGTGGAGAGAAAGATGCAGACATTATCTTCTAAGGTTTGGATTCTCTCATTCTCATTCTCTTTGCCTTTTTGTGTTTGCTCTGGCTTCTATATTCATCGGTGCGCCGGTTATACTCTCTTCATTTCTTCAAATAAAATGGACATGATGTTAGAAGACATATTATATCTTCTTGGATTGTGTTTTGTTATCATTTCCTCAAGAGATTTGTGATTGTTACTGTTTTGAGTAATGAGACCTATTGAATTTTTCTTGTACTTTCTCGAGTAAAGTTACTCTAGGATACTTTTATTGGTGGGTTAAGCATAGTAAGATGTCAAAGGAGAGAACTCTTTATGAATGGCTTTTAAAAAGGTTCATTTGAAGTTAGATCATTAAAGTGGTAAAGTATTTGTGGAGCTTAAAGCTTAGCAATCTAAAGAGTGGGTAAAATAATCTATGTACTTAAAATTTTAAACTGAACCGAATTGAAATACTTTATTCTAAACCCAAACCAAATTATGAGATTAAGGGTATCAAAATTTATAATCCATATAATCGAAACTAAATCTGAGCCAAATTAAAATTTTAGAAACCGAACCAAACTAATCAAATTTCACCAAAAATAAATAATATTTTATTAAACTATAAATGATAAAATTACATATATATTTAAGAACATAATATTCTAAAAAGATTATATTCATTTTTATTAAAGTTTTTCTTAGGTCAAGTATCGAATAGGAATAGTAATATTTGAACGAATATCCGAACCAAATGAAATAATTACCTAAATATATATAGAATTTATTACTTGAAAAATCCGAAGTGAACCAAATTAGAACCAAAGTTTTTAAAGTACTCAAATGGATTTTAATTCTTACATCTAAACTAACCATATTCGAAGAACCGAACTGGAACTGGACCGATTAACCAAATATACCTCACTAGACTCAAACCCCAAAATATCCAAGTAATAGAAACGTTATTTTGCTAATAAACCAAATTGTTCATGGTAATGATTTTGCTACATAACATCTA
This sequence comes from Iberis pinnata, assembly GCA_900406425.1. Lineage (NCBI taxonomy): Eukaryota > Viridiplantae > Streptophyta > Magnoliopsida > Brassicales > Brassicaceae > Iberis > Iberis pinnata. Next base: position 3,284 of record OVBE01001586.1, read on the forward strand.
GTTTAAGATATAGATTATAATGTATACATGATACTTGTTCAGGAAACAAGACATGACATCACATACTAGAACAGATTCTTTGCTTAATTAATCAGCTATTTGAGAATCAATCCAAGTGGAGAAAAGGATAACTCAAAGGCAAGAAAAAAGAATATAAACTACATTACATTACAAACAAACATAACCTCTCATTTATTTGTAACAAGAAAAGCCAAATTCATTGAGCTATGAACAATACTAGAGATGGTTCTTCTTCTGATCCGAATCAACCTGATAGATTCTTCTTACATACACGATCCTCGGGTTGGCGAGTTCCTTCTTTCGCATCGCAAAATGCTTGGTCCCGGAATGATTCAGTCAGTAAACTTCTCTTTCGTGTTCTTATTTCGCGGAAAATTCACAATAATAATTATAACTAAAGAAACGTTATTCATTGAAAAAGATTTGATGTTTTGGTATTTTCTTTCAGATCATTAACAGACGATTGCCTAATGATCATCAATCTGTTTATTCAAGAACCGCGATTTCATCAACCATGTACTTAAATCCACAACTCATCACCATATGTTATTCTTGCTAGGCTTGAGTTCAGATGATCAGTTTGGTTTGGTTTGTGTCGGTTTTTTATATTTTAGGTAGTTTGGTTAATGAAGTATAAGATCTATTTAAATATTTTAGAATTTTTTCGAATTCGGTTCGATTATTTTTTGTTTTTAGTAAGAGAAATAAAGAACCAGCATAGAATCAAAATTTTTTTCGGAATTGGTATAATATAATTATTTTTGTAACGAATTAGAAATATCCGGAAAATGTAAAATATATGGGTTAACTTTAATAAAATTTGATTAAATTTTGAAAAATATAACTAAATAATTTCATATATTTCATTTTTTTATATATACAGTAATTTTATTTTAAAATAATTAAATTTAAATTTAAACGTTTTTATAATCGCAATTTTGAGTATTTAAATTATCTCAAACATAAATATAATTTGGAATATATAATAGTTTTTCATGTATTTCAGATACTCAATATATTCTCAATGGGATATCCATTTAGTTTTGATTCTTCATATATAAAATTTTATGATTTATTAGGTATATATGTTCGTTTTAGTTTAATTCAATATCTCTCAATTCAATTTGGTTTCGATTCTGTTCTTTAGATTGTAGTATTTTTCCCATGCTAATTCTTACACTTAATTTAGTTTCAAAAACTAAGTCCTTTACAACATTGTTCTTAGCAGGGATTCAATACAACCATCACATATTCCAATCCGAAACAACAACAACAATCCGCGAAGACAACACCTCGAGTCACTAAGACAAACCATTCACAACCAACCCGCGACAACAAACAACTCAAGATCAACATCACACGCCATAGAAGAAGACAATATCCTCAAACATCTAACAAAAGAAACATATAACCCTATCCCAAAAAGCCTACTTCTTAGAAACTTAAGTTCATACTACAAAAACAAAACTCTAAGAAGTGAAAACTCAAGAAATAGTGATGAACAAGAAGAAGAGAAGAGATGCATTGTGTGCTTAGAAGATTTTGAGCCTAAAGAAACAGTAATGATCACTCCTTGCAAACATATGTTTCATCAAGAATGTATAGTTCCATGGTTAAAAAGCAAAGGACAATGTCCTCTTTGTAGATTTGTGATAGTTAAGCCAGAGAAACAAGATTTTTCTCAGGCTATTAGCTCAAATCTTGTAGGAGATATGACAGTGAGTGATCTCTTCACGTTAGAGTTAATGTCTGTGGTACGAGCAATGGAGGAAACTTTCCTTTTTGGTTATCCTTCTCGTCGTCGTATGTAGAGTCTTAATATATCATATTGCATCCATTTGTGTTATACATCAAATTAACTTATGAACTCTTTTTTTTGTCAACAATGTTGATTATGTATTATGTTGAGTTTAAACTATGGTAATATATAGTCATATAGAGATAAGTCGATAACACTACTACAGTAGCTTAAATAACAACTCTCGATTAGTAAATTCATAAATTTAAAATGAAGCCCTGCGTGGACGGCATCGCAACGCTGTCGGGTCATCGGAGGGGAAGTGTAACGCCCCACTTCCCGGGCCCCTACTACCAAGCCCAATAATCTTTAGTATGATACTGTTCGTTTTGGGCCATAAAGGTCTGCACGGCTTTTCTATTGGGTATCATCCCAAAAAGCCTCACACTAGTTTGGAATATTAGACTCATTATATACTAGTCAATTCTTGACTAGTGTTCCAATGTGGGATATTTCTGTTTGACCACACATAAATCCCACAAATCACCCCCAGTAAAGAACGCAACGTCCTCGTTGTACACCAGCCGGGTTTCCTGATTCCGTCTTAAAATCAACTGCGCTCTGATACCAACTTGTAACGTCTCACTTCATATATCATATTGCATCCATTTGTGTTATACATCAAATTAACTCCTAAACATTTTTTATCAACAATGTTAATTATGTATTATGTTGAGTTTAAACTATGGTAATATATAGAGATAGTACACTAGCTTAAATTACAACTTTCGATTAGTAAATTCATAAATTTAAAAGGTCAATTATAAAAAGTAGGGCCCTAAAAAGTATTATCTATCTAAGTTTTATTTTCCAAAACTATAGTTTTTTATTTTGTTAAAGGTCCAAAACTATAGTTAAATATTCATTTTCAAAAGTATCACTAAAAGCTATTTTTCTATCATAAAACTAAAACTACACTTTAAAATTAAAACTAAACTATAAATTTTAAATAGTTGGATTTGGATTCAATAATAAATATTAATTTTATGAGAGTTACGTTTTAGGATTCAAATTTAAACTTTATAAATTTAAGGTATTTTAAAAATATATATATTTTTGTATTATTTGAGGAGCAATTGGAAATGTGTGATATTTTTGAGTATATGTTATTTTTTAGAATTATCCTAAATTTTTTTTGATGGAATTTTAAAATTATATAGAAGAAACAGATAAATATTTTATGTACAATGAGTCATATGCACAGCATAAGATAGAGAGAGCAAATATTGACGCGTTTGTGAGAGATATAAGGGTGCCTCGTTAAAATCTGACATTAGAAAACCCATTAGGACAAAACTAGTGCCGGGAAAAAGAGTACAAACCTTATATCTATCGACGTCAAAAGAAAGGGAAACGTAGGTAGAAAGGAAATGGTAGTACAAGTCTATCAGAATAATTAGACTAGACCATGAGAGTTGACCACCTCTGAGCTAAGGTAGCATATCTTGAGTTGGCATCATAGTGTAAACTCTCGAGACGTTGGCTGATTGTCCGTGAAATAACTCGGGAGAGATATGTCGCCGATCGGGGTGGATGGTGGTGAATGCGATTGTTCCTCTCGCGCCATAAGTGGTAGATCGTGGCTTGGAAAGCGAGCTTGAGAAGGAGACGGTCCACACTTGACAGAGTGGACAAACGCAGGGAGTTGAGTGTTATAGACCAGTCCGGGTTTGTGCGGTGACGAAGCAGTGGCTGAGCAAGTGAGATCCACACTGTATAAGAGAAAGGGCATGCGAAAAAGAGATGATCCCGAGTTTCATCTAGTTCGCCACAGAGGATACAGGTTGGTGATGATTCCAAGCTCTCATGCGCGAACCCGTGGATAACCTGTCAATCAATGTAAGCCAAGAGATGAACGCATAACGGGGAATAGACTGGGAAAACCAAATACTAGAGTACCAAGAAGTCTTAGGAGACTGAGAGCGTATCTGCTGCCAAGTGGTGAAAGAGTTGAAATGATTCTTGTAATCATCATTTAGGTGACGCCATAGAGGTTCATCTTCACCCAATGAGGGGATGGGAGTAGGTTGATTGAGGATTTGATCTCGAATAGCACGAAAACGAGCAATACGTGAAGCTCGTATACGCCAAGATCCGGAGATAGCTATCTCGGAAACTTTAGCGTGTCGTGGAACTCCTAGCTCCCGTAAGCCAGCATCACCTACAAGCGAAAACAAAGACCCAAAAGTAGTCCATGGATCATACCAGAAGGAGGTGGATTGACCATTGTGGATGGCGATGCGAAGAAACCGAGCAGCGATAGGTCAAAGCTTCAGAAGCTTGTGCCACATCCAAGACCCATGAGAGTTAACAGGAGCATCCCAGAAAGTGGCATTGCGAAGTAAGTACTGTTGGTTCCAGGCACGCCAGAGTGATGATGTGTTGGAAAACAAATGCCAAATAAGAGAGAGGGCAAACACCGTGGAAGTATCCTCTAGCCGGCGAATACCGAGCCCCCCTTCGTCCTTAGGCCTGCAAACATCATTCCAAGAAAGTTTTGACATATTGTGATTAGTGGCAGTACCTAACCAAAGGAAATTGTTGCAGAGGCTATTAATCTCCTTGAGACACTTTTTGGGTAGACGAAACGCGGACTGCCAGAAATTAACCGTGCTAACAACAGTGGAGTTAATTAATTATAGGCGTCCTGCAAAGGATAGGAGCTTGGAGGACCATGAGGTGATGCGAGAACGGATGCGGTCAATAAGAGGAGCATAATCGGCAGAAGTGAGTGACTTAGTAGTTAAAGGCAGTCCCAAATACCGAATCGGTAAAGTCTCGACCCGGAGCCCTTTTTCCGCGATAAATCGTGTAAGGGCTGGTGATGGATTGCCAGAAGTGTAAATAGATGACTTTGAAAGATTGATGCAGAGACCATAAGCTGCACCGAAGGTGTCCATCACCTGAAGTATACCCTTAAGAGAGGCCAAAGAACCATCTGAAAAGATCAATATGTCATCTGCAAAGCAAAGATGTGTTAAGCGTATAGTATTGCATGGAGAATGATAACCAATCAAACTAGAAGCAGCAACATGGTTTAGCAAATTAGAAAGAACATTAGTGGCAATAACATAGAGATAAGGAGAGAGAGCACAGCCTTGTCTGATCCCACGACGACTTGGGAAGTAACCAGCGGGTTCTCCGTTGACGACAATCGAGAACATAGTCGTAGAGAGACACAAATGGATCCAATGAATGAATCTGTCTGGGAACCCCCATTACCTGTAAAATAGAGATAATAAAAGACCAATCAATAGTATCAAAGGCTTTAGATATATCAAATTTGATAGTAAAGCGAGGTGAGAGGGAAGTCTTGTGGTAGTCTTTGACTACTTCGGTGGCAAGCAGAAGAAGCACCTGCAATTAAAACAGAGGCATTACTTAACGGGTGCACGTTAGAAGCTTCATCAAATAACAGGGCAATCGTTTGTAAAGGATTAGGTAGTGAAGCAGAGGATGTGTGTTGATCTGAATTTTTATTGGTTGATGCCATAAGAGGAACAGAAGTTACGCCAATGCTGGGAGCATCAATCATGATCTGAGTATCAAGTGGATTTGTTGCGGACTTATGAACAGATCCAATAGCCAGGGAAGCATCGATAGCAGGGCTAGAAGCATCGACAGAGTTGTGAGCTTCAGCAGTTATGCGGCTGGAAATGGGAGGTGATGTTGAGCACGAGGAGATGATGTTGGAATTTGGTCATGTGTAAGGAGATCCTGACGTTCTCGTCCATCACGTAGCTTGCAATCCAAAGATTTATGACCCCAAGAGTGGCAAGAAGTACATCTAAATGGGAGCCAAGGGTATGAAACATGAACCGGTTGAGCAATGTCGGTGAGTTTAATCTTCTCCGTCAAAGGCTTTTCAAGATTCACGACCACCATGACTCGGGCGACATCAAGTTGCATACAACGTTCCGTGGATGGATGCAACTTTTGGGTCTGCCCTACAATGTTACCTAAGAACTTCAGCCCTGTATGAGAAAAAAGAGATTCCGGGACATGAGTGAAATCAACCCATAACAGCATGGATGAAAGGTCCGGCTTTTGATTGATCCGGGAAGGACTTCATTCCTGCACAATAAGCAAGATGTCAGATATGTGCCAATACTGCTTGCGTGTAATACTATTTCTAAGAGATTTGGAGTCAATTTTGAATAGAACGGTGTCTTCTTTGATAAATTGAACATCAATTTTAGGTGATTTCTCATCACGATTCCAAAGCCGGTTAACCGTGACATGAATTTTGCCGATGTGTGGAGTGGGGCCAATAAAGTATCCAAAACCAAAAAAGAGTTCTATAAAGGTTGTGAATCATTGAGCAAAGCTTTTGGCATTGTGGTAATCGCGGAGCCATCAATAACAGAGAATTCAGGACGAAGTGAGTTAAGAGATTGCAAGTCGGAGGAAGAGACAACAGTGGACCATTGTCCATGTGTCCAAGGAACTGTAGCTTCAGGAGGACGTGATGACGTCGAAGAAGACATCACATCTGCTGGAGCCGGCAGAGAGAACCGTAGAATGCACACAATTAAGGAAAGAAACCAAAAACTCTAGTCGCCTGTTTAATCGCTCAAATTTTTTATAAATTACAAAATATATATATATATATATATATATAAATACCATCTATTTAAGTTTTTTCCAATAAAATATAGTTAAATTAATTTTCGAAAACATCACTAAAAGATAGATACTTTTTCTAAAAATACAATAAAACTAATACTAAACTTCAAGCCTTCAAAAAAAAATTTTAAATCCAAAAAAAAAAACCCACTTTCTAAAAATTAAACCCAGAATAATAAACTCAAACAATCTTAAAACTTCAAATGTCTTTTTTGATGTTGTTTTAAGAATAATAAACTCAAACAATCTTAAAAAGACAAGATACGTTAAAGGTTCTTTTAAGAAAATGGTTATATTTTCTTACAACTTATTTGAATAGTGATTTAGATTATTTTTCAAATATTCAACTTTTATTAATTTATTATATGAGATTTTAAATGAATCATATGAATCTACCATTAATACAAATTTTCAGTGAAGAGAAAAAAAAATTGTTTTTCTTTTTTAAAACTGCACACACTCTGACACTCATCTAGAACTATCACAAAACGGAATAGCACCAAAATCACATCTCCGATGTTGTTCCTCCGTCGTAACAGTTCCACGACGAAACACAGAAGCACAATCAGGTAAATCACCAAGATCACCAAACAATAATTCATCTTCTTCTTCTCCTCCTCCTCCTACTGAAAATCCACTCTCTAATGTAACATCGAATATCGATGAAGATATCGACGCATCATAAAACCAACCAAATTCGCCGATTTCAGTGTAACAACCACCTAAAAGCAAAGATGAGTCTACGTGGCTTAGATCAAGACCTACCGGAGGTTCTTCTCCGGTGGTGATTGTTGGTTCTTCGTATTCTTCTTCTTCTTCTTCCTCTTTTTTGGTGGTTTTGAGGACGACGGAGGTGGTGGTTGTACGGTGGTGGGATTTGTTGTTAGCGGCGGAGGGGAAAGGATGATTGTGATCGCAAGCGTAAGTTATTAGAAGCTTTGTGGGGTCTATACGACTTCTCTCTACTTGTTTCCTTGCTGGACAACCTTTTGAGCTACTGCATCTGTAATATCCCCTGAAAAATAGATCCAATACAAAAAAGTTTTACTTTTTTTTAGCAAAATCTATAAAACTTTTTTTTTAAAAAGACAAGATTTTGGATAATGGTAAAAGAAATTAATTAAATAACATATGTAAAAAAAGAATTTTCACTTTTGAGTTTTACTTTAAAAGATATTATAAACTCCAAATTAATCCATACAAAAATTATTTTTTAAAACCAAAATTATTACAATGAAATATTACAAAATATTTTTATTTAAGAAACATCGTAAAATTAAAATAGTTTTAAAATTTTGAATTGAAATCTTAAGACTCCAAAACTAAACTTTATTCTTTTTCAAAATTTAACTTTAAATCACAATAATGAACTCAAAAGCAAAATATTTTTAAAACATGTTATGTTACTTCATGAAATTATTCACAAAGAGTACAATATTTTTGTGAAGTTATGTTTATATATATATATTTACAATTTCTCTATGTAACATAAAATACAAAGCTAAGATAACCATTTAATAATATATGTATATATATAATAATAGTTTTTTTTTAGAGTAATTTCTTGAAATACCATCAAAAGAAGTTAAAATTTTAAAAATACCACACTCCCAAAAATTCCATAAATACCACACACACTCTCAAATGTTCCAAAAATATTACAAAATAAAAATGGAATTTTAAGGGTTTAAAATTTAAAATTTTGTGTTTGGATTCACTAAATAGATTTTAGGGTTTAGTTTTGAATAAGGTAGGGTTTGATTTTGGAGTTTTATGATTCAAAGTATAAATTTTAAAGCTATTTCAAATTTGTGGTATTTTTGGAACAAAAATATTTGTATGGTATTTTTGAAAAAAAAATTATGGTATTTTTGGAACTTTTGGGAGTATGTGGTATTTTTGGATATTTTTGTGCTATTTTTGAGAATTCTTCTAGTTTTTATAAACATAACGATATAATAATGGTTTTTTGTTATCTAAAATATTTATAATATCAAAATAGAATATATATATATATATAATAAAAATATATATATCAATACAAAGCTAGAGATTTTATAAACATAACCTCAATATCGAAAAATCTTCTTAAAATAATAATCTCACAATTTGAAAGAAATAAAGTTAAAACAGTAATATAATATTAGCACGTTAATCACGTACATATATGTAAAAGTTTTTTCCATTTATGTTGCTTTATCTTAGAAATCAAGATCTACAAGTTACTTTTAATATCTCATCTTCCCCGATGTTACAAAACAAAAAATATAATAACAATAATAATTATAACTTTAAGATAATTTATTTAATTAACCTTTCACTAAATCATATTAACTGCAACACATTAAAATATAAAACACACCCAAGACTTAAGGAAGCTGGCGCGTGATATCAAAACAGCGTATATTAGCCCAACCACCGTGAACGCTAACATACGCTTTAAAAAAAGGACAAAACTGTAATTTTAGTACCTAGGATACGGCGAGCCTTTAATCGGTTTTTGTCCGTATTTTCTCCAAGCCCATGAATCGGACGGTGGATATACTTCTCCTCTACTCTTAGATCCTTCCACGTCAGCAATCGGAACCGAAACAACTCTCTTCTCTACGTTTCTCCTACTATTTACACAATTACCCATTTATTTCAAAAATTTAACAAATCTTGGACGAATTTGCATATTCATAAAATTAAAGGACTAAAAAAGAATTTTACTAAAAATACCTTTTCTTTGGAGTTGGTTTTGAGATCTTTGTATCTTCACAAGAAGAAGGAGATTCAGGAACGACGTCGTTATAAGTTTCATCTTCTTCATCATCTGATTCTTGAATTGCTCTACTACGATGCATGATTAAATCTCCACCGTTAGATTATTTTTTTTTTGTCTGTTCAAGAACAAGAAAGTGATTAAGAAGGTGATTAGTGAGAGGGGTTTTTAATCAATCAATCTGATGTGATTATTAATATTCTCTACTTGTGTTTTTAAGGACGTGCAGGCAAATATCAAAGTGATTAAAAATGTTATTATATTTTGGTCATTTTTATTTGATTAAAGTATGACCAGTTGTTTTGTAGTGATTAATTTAATTGTTTTGAAAGGTTCTCTCTCTTGGAAAAAATTTATTTTATTAATACCTTATTATAAGGTTTTGTTTTTTTTTTAATCAAATGATTTGTTTAATTAGCTGGACAATTTGATAAAGTCCATGCAAATCTATATCATAATTATCTGCATCTGATCTATATGGACTATGATCTTTTTAATTTGTGCTGTCCAAGTAACAAAATTTTACACATACATAAATGTTTTTGTTTTATTTAATAAGAAATTATCATGTTTGGTTAGAAATTGATTATATCGTCAAAATAAATCAATCAAAATAAATAAATTATTTGATAATTTAATTTTGCATGAAGAACTTTATATTCCAGTTATTGTTAGTTGGGCCGTTTCTACCTCCCAAAATGCATCATGTTCAATACAATATTTGTATACTTAAATATATAGTTTTGTTTCAAATTAATTAGTTTTTAAGAGTTTTTTCTAATTAAATGTATTTTTATATTTTCAATGCATATTTTAATAAATTTTTTTGATTTTATTTTTATTTTCAACTCATTAATTATCAAATTATATAGTGTATTATATATTAATTATAAATTTTAAATTTTATTTTTTCATTTTGTTTTAATTTTGTGAAAGTAAAATTAATTGAATCAAATCGAAATGGAAGTAGTACTAGTTAGTAATCAATAATAACAATATGTGCAGCAACTTCTTGTGGTCAGGTTTTCCTACCAACCATTATATGTCCAAATTTGTTTGGACTGACATATGCAAACCGAAAGATGTTGGTGTTTTGGGTATCTGGTCCTTTGAAGACACCTTGACGGTATTTTCTTTATCGATAATTTGGAATTTCATATCGGGAAAACGGTCATTATGGGTTTCGTGGATACAACACTATCTCATTCGGGATTCAACATTCTGGGATATCCCTATCTCGGCAAACGGATCTTGGCTATGGCAGAAGTTGCTACAATCACGGACTCTAGCGGCATCTTACCTTCGTTTTAATATCGGTAATGGAATTCGCACTTCATTCTGGTTTGAGAATTGGACATCTTTGTGGCAGCTGTATAATATTGCAGGTGAGCGAGGTATTCGGGAAATAGGCATCCCTCGCCATTCGTATGCTGCAGGAGAAGCGAACACGTGGGTGGCGTATCCGTCGATCGCGAGTTCAAGCTCTCTAGCACCTCTGCGACAGAACAATCACAATACCATCGCCGGATCAAAGTTCAGGTCCGGATACGATTCTCTGGAAACATGGACAGAACAACTACAAGCCGAGATACTCTTAATCTCAAACATGGACACAACTAAGTCCCTCTTATCCTAAGCAACCTTGGTCCTCTACTATCTGGTTTCCACAATCTATACCTCGATTTGCTTTCATCTCTTGGCTTGTTGTACTGGACAGATTACAAACCAGACGTCGGATGCGATCTTGGGGGATTGTTCAACCTTGCATTCTCTGCGGGGAACCGGAGGAAACACGAGATCACCTATTTTTTGCGTGTCCGTACTCACTTACAGTATGGTCGAACTTAACAGCCAACCTTTTGCATCATAAGCTCTCTCCAGACTGGAACTCAACACTTATCTCGCTTCACCACTCCACACTATCTCTGATTGATCGAGTTCTTCTCAGACTATGTTTTCAAGCTACAATCTATCACATATGGCGCGAACGCAATAGTCGTCGCCATGGAAGTAGGCCGAAAGCTCACCCGCACATCAAATTGAATATTACACCAACACTTCGAGACCGCATTACCAGTCTCCAACTCATTTTGCACTCCCCACTCGCTCACTTAGGACACCGATGGGATTCACTTCATCCATAGCCTTCACGGGCCTCTCGTTTTGGTTTTGGTTATTGTTGCTTCGTCATGCCTACAGGTGGTGCTCATGGGGCTGTACTCTTTTTTCCAATACTATTTTTTTCCCACATGGTTTTTTTAGTATTGGGTTTTAACAAGGCACACATGAACACTCTCCACACCTAAGGCTTCTCCTCTTTCTCGGTCTTTACTAGTTTTTCTCTTGTATTTTTGGTTTGAAAAACTACCCTTTGTAAATAACTCATCTATTATTTTCTCAATAAATTTAACATTTCATCAAAAAAAAATAATAATAACTATTTTTATAGATTTATGATTCATCTATTTGGATTAAATATACAATTAGTTGAAAATTAACCTTGTGCAAATGTCGTTTTCACCCCATATTTTTGATATATTAAAGCTTGTGATCATATATTATTTATTCATTTATTTTATTTTTATGGTAATGTATTCAGTCATTTATTTCCTCCCAAAATATTATAAACTCGTTCTAAAGTACTTCTATGCGCAACAAAAATAATATTTTCTCTATTTCTGAATACTTGATGTTTTGGATTTTTCACGCATATTAATAAAACTAACTTTTACTTTTTTTAATACTTATTCATTAGTTTAATAACACTAAATATTATTTCTCTCTATTCACTATTGGTTAAAAATAAAAGTAAAATCAATAGTGTGAAGTGTGATTACCAATACCATAAATACATATTAACTTTATCTAAAACATCAAGCATTGTGGAACAAAAATAAAAAACTAAAACATCATCCTTTTGGGAATGGAGGTGGTATATTTAACTTATGCAGATAAAAAAAATTGAAAATATGAGTTAAATTTACCTATACTAATATACAATACACCATAATCAATTTATAAATTATCAAATGTTTTGAATTGAGTTTCACATTGTATAAAAGTCCAATAAACACAAAGAATTATAATAAACAAAAAATAAATGTTAAAATAAGTGAGTCAAAGAGCCATCATTTCAAAGTAACATGTTTAAGAAATTGCATACTGAATTTGAAAAGAGAAACATAACTAATTTTTTTATAAAAAACATGGGATAGTCCATTTTCAACCAATTGCTTAAAATTAGAAACAAAAATCTCACAAGTTACATCACCTCCATGCAATAATTTGTTTGCTTCTTTGTTTTGGCTCTTACCATCAATGGAGAGATCTTAACCCAAAAATTATTTTTTGTTAAGAGTTAAGTGGGCCCCTTCCATTACATATAGATGTAGTTTTTTTTTTGTTTTTTTTTATAAAGAGATATAGATGTAGTTGGGTGGTTGTCATTAGGATATTAATTCAGCTCAGTTCTTACAATTTTGGATATTAGGTAATATGGATGTAAGAATTTAGAATGTATTAATATATTTTTAAAAAGTTTTGGTTGAGTTCATTTCGTTCTTAAAATTTTGGTGTGATTTAAGTTTGTTTGTAGTTATTTGGATAATAAATTTAAATTATGGATAATCATTGATATTTCGGTTCCAATTTAATTATGGCCAAAAAAATATTAAAAATAACTTTTGAAAATAATATTATGTAACATATATATATTATTTATTTTTATATCTAATGCATGTATTATTTGTTTATGTTAAATTTTGGATAATTTGGATAATTTGATTTGGTTCCTAAAATTTTAATTTGGTTCAAATTCAATTCAGTTATTCAAGTAATCGATTTTGATATCGTTAGAACAATAATTTGGTTCAATCTAAGAATCAAATACTTTTACTCATATTTTTTACTTAGGATGCTTGCAACACCCCAACCCGATTTTCCTAACTGAACCGATTCACTAAATAGACATTGACTGGAACTCATCCAAATGATGCATACTTTCACCATCCATTCAAGGAACAATGCACAAACTTAGCATCATTCCCAAAGTGATTTGCTTTACTTAGGGTTTTTCCACAATTTTCCCCAACATACGAATTTAACCTCTTTGTTTCCGACTTTTATGTTCTTATCCGGCCATCCCGGCCATGATTTTGGTTCACGGGCGTTACAATGCTCTTCATTCATATTAGAGTTCGAGTCTGGTCATTCAGAGAGTAAGTGTAATTTTTTGTAATGTGATTTGAGTTACTTAAGTGATTCGTGGTAGTTTAGAGATTAAAAATTGACAAAAAATAGATTTAATTATTTAGCTTTTTTAATTTATGAATCACAACAAACCGGTTCAATAGTATAATTTAACAAAAAGAGAAGATTTATATTCATATAGTGATTGTGTTCTATTTTTGATATGGTAAAATTTTAGTAATTATTGCAACTATTAGTCTATTACAGATCTCTTTCTTCTTTTAACGTAATTAATTTGAGATAACACATTTGATCATGCAAAATTGTGGAAGAATTTGGTAGCCTAGAGTCTACAATAAACACTTAAATAATTTATAATCATGTACACAAATTTGGGCTGGAAAATGGTTATTAATAAATCCTGTGTGGGATCAAGTCAAGATTCCTCCAGTCATTTATTAATTTATAAATGAAAAACAGATAAAATTATTAATGCTTCTGTCATAATTATTATTTTAATTTACTCCATTATTGTCTCCAACTTTTGTCAGAATAGAGCCAAAAAAATTATTTTCTGGTTGTATTAATTTATATATTTATAACGCGTGGTTATATATATATATATATGTGTTTGATTAAGTCATTTCTGAACATGATAATTAATGTCGAACAAATCAATAATTCGTTCGAATCTGATGCAATTGAGAATTGACAATGAAACATGATTGGATAATGTTATTGTTGTTGTAACAATGTAAATTTATAATTCACACGTCTTATAAATATTAAATATAGACATAGTCAAAGATTCGTTTTTGAGAATAGTGTAAAAACGCGATTTCGCCTAATTCATTTTTTTTCCAAGTCACCTATAACACCCCAAATTAAAACTTAAAGCAAAGGCATGTTCTTTTGTCAGTCGCTAGCGGCAGCGATTAGCTGCAACTGTTATCAGTCGCTAATTATGTTGATTTTGTCTAAACCAGATTAAAATTTAAACCAAAATCTAATCCAGTTATAATGATTTTGTCTTTATGCTTATGTCTAAAATAGTGGAATGTGATTATAAGTGAACCCAATGGAAAAGAATAGACATTAAACTGATTCTTTAATAATTAAAAATAGACTTGATATATCCAGTTAACTTTGATTTTTTTTTTACAAACAAAAATAATAGTTCGGGAAACATTGTAAAGCCAGTTGGCCACTAATTCTATGTGTGATCTTTGTAAAAGTGCTGAAGAAAGCATTTTATATATCTTAAGAGACTGCCGGGCGATGCGAGGTATATGGACACGTCTGGTACCGCAAGGAAAACATGCTTTGTTCTTTGCGTAGGATTTACTAGACCGGTTATATACAAACACTAACGGAGGAGCGTGGTGTACTCTGTTCGTGTTGGAAATATGGTGTAATTGGAAATAGAGATGTGGATATGTGTTTGGTGCGAAAGGAAAATGTAGGGATAGAGTGGGATTTCTACAAAAACTTGCACAAGAATTGGCTAGGGTCTATGGCAAAGTGCGTTGTGAGACTCCCCGGCTACCTCCAAGTTTACCGAGAATTGTCAAGTGGTTGCCACCAGACAATAATTGGATACAAATTAATTCTGATGGAGCTTTCCGAGGAAACCCGGGATTGGCTATTGCTGCTGGTGTGGCTCGAGACTCGGACGGCATCTGGTGCGGTGGTTTCACTTTCAGTATTGGCATATGTAATGCGTTATTGGCTGAGTTTTGGGGTGTCTATTATGGATTATGGTTGGCTTGGTATAAAGGTCTCCGACAGGTGATTATCGAAGTTGATTCATCTGTGGTGGAAGAGTTGTTGCGGATTGGGGTCAATAGTGGTAACCCGGTTGCTTTCCTGGTACGTATGTGCTAAGGCTTTTTATCACGAGACTGGTTAGTCAAGATAGTAAAGATCGGTCGAGAAGCAAATCAAGTGACATATGGAATGGCGAATATAGCGTTTAGTCATTCTCTTGGTTTTCGTTTTTGTGACTCACCACCTGGAGAGATTAATTCTTTTTATTTAAATGAGATTAGGGGTTTAGGTTTAGCTAATCATG
Organism: Iberis pinnata; assembly: GCA_900406425.1. Classification (NCBI taxonomy): domain Eukaryota; kingdom Viridiplantae; phylum Streptophyta; class Magnoliopsida; order Brassicales; family Brassicaceae; genus Iberis; species Iberis pinnata. Next base: position 18,752 of record OVBE01001586.1, read on the forward strand.
TAATTATTTATTCTTCAAGAAAATAGGGATAACACCCTGCTTTCGACAAAAAAAAAAAAAAAAACGAATTTAAGATCATGTACTCTCTCTTAAATTTTTTTTGTAGTTTAGGATATATGCACACTAATTAAGAAATGCCAAAATTTTATACATTTTTCTTGTTTTGATAAATATATCTTTAACTAAAACAAATTTAATGAATTTTTTTTTTTTGCAGAATATAAAAAGTCATAAACAACTAATGCAATTACTTTTTGCATGAATAAATGTAAACAACAATCTTTCATAAACAAATTTTCTTCAAAACTACCATTTTTGAAATAAAAGAAGTATTAAATAACTTCATTATTTTTTTTTTTTGTCAAACCAGAACTTATATTAATAAATCTTTGAAAGAGTTTTACACTCCTAAAAGGAGAGATTGTCAATAGACACTAAAAGGTCAGCGGCAGAGTTTACCGACCAAGAAATAAAGCAGAACAAAATAAATTGAAAACAGGGGATAAGATTTGAGATGTCTTGAAGAAGAAATTTCAGTTGGATTGTAACGCCGTTGGAATTGATGAGCGAGACAAGAGTCTTTGAATCTGAGAACACTCGGAGATGTGATATGCGAGCGGATATAGCAAGAGACATGGTTAAACGTAATGCCAAAGCTTCCGTAGCTAGGGGAAAGGCGTGAATCGCCTTGAGCTTGATCCTTCAAAGATTCGAGACATGTCAGGAGATTCCAGGAGCCAGCCCAAGCCACAATTACCTAAGATTTGCGACGATGCTACGTCCACAAACAAGGAACACATAGGAGAATTTCGGTTCGCTGGGCTAGAGGTGGTCTTGCGAGATGAAACCTGGAGTGGGCCGAGAAGTTTTTTCTCAGACCAAGATCTCAAGGTCATTATAGTTCTTAGCATAACTTCTTCTTCTCAGATATATTAATTCTCAAACATGAGCAAATTTCTTGATTTCCAGATTTGCCAAGAGTAGCCATAGGTACAGGGGAGTTCCTACAATACCGGCAGGTGGGAGAGAGAGGCTTTTGGAGCAGACTTTGAGAAGATCAATAACAAATTGGATAGATGGTAAGGAGTCTAAAGGTGACATGAGTAAGGGGGCTAAGTTCTATATTCTGCGGGTATAGGAACAAGGTGTGTAGTTCGGGTTCTGAGTTGTTACATCGCTTACAATATATGATTTAGGAAATTCCTCTTCGAGTTATGTTCTCGCCAAGAGGGACGATATTACTCATAAGCTTCCATAAGAAGTTTTTGAGCTTTGGTGTGATTTTGAGGTTCCAAACACTTTTGAACCAATCAGACTCTGAATCAGTCTGGTGTATAGTGTTTGATCAGCGAGCATTGTATACAGATTTAATGGTATACGATCCAGCTTTATTGTAGAGCCAAACCATCGCATATCTGACCGATGTGATATCCATAACATGTTTTCTAATTTTTTCCTCATATTGAGGTAAAAGGATTCGGATCTTGTGTACGTTCCAGTCACAAGGAGAGTTGGTGAGTAAGGCATCAACTGTTAGTTTCGAAGAGTCTTTTGGGCTATCTGAAAGGAATAACCGGGGAAGAAGTAGAGAGCCAAGGATCTGTCCACACTTTAATGTCTCGGTCGTCTCCAACAACCCAACCATAACTCAACTTCACAATTTCATTACCCGCGATAATTCCTCTTCAACCATGAGAGGCGAGCTATGATGGTTCACAAGTTAAGAACGTAGAATGGTGAAATTACTTTACACACATAAATTGGCATAGCAAAGAATATGATTCTTTTAATAACCTCCATCCTATTTTAGCTAATAAATAATCATTAAAAGTTTTTAGATCCTTAAAGCCCAAGCCGCCACACGATTTTGGTAGTGTAAGTGTAGACCATGCAACCCAAGCAAGTCTCCGGACACCCGATTTATCATCCACCAAAAGCGAGTAAGGAGAGACTGGATTTTCTTGAGGAGTGAAAGTGGGAGTTTAAAACAAGATATCACATAGCTCGGAATAGCCGAGAAAACCGCTTGTAGAAGAGCTTGCTTTCCGTCTCATGAGAGAAACTTTGTTGACCAACTTAGTATTCTTTGCCGAATTTGATCAAAAATTTCTACAAATATGTCTCTCTTTTTCCGGACAAAGTGTTATGGGTGCCTTAAATATTTCCCGACACCTCATTTATTTCCATTGTGGAGCAACCGCTTGGTTCTACCCTTTATCTCCACCAGCTTCTTGGTAGAGAATGTGATCAATGTTTTGGCCAAGTTGATTACTTGGCCCGATGAGTTACCATATCGGGTTAGGATGTTTTTAAGGGCATGGCAACAAGCAATCTAAGACTTTTAAAAGAACATCGTATCATCAACAAATAATACGTGGTTTATTTTTGGGTTATTGCGCGTAATTTTTATACCAAGAAGGAGACTTTTTTGTTGGGAAATAATACATAGTCTTAAGAGGACCTCAGAGCAAAGGATGGAAAGATATGGTGAGAGAAGATCTTCTTGCCTTAGTTCTCGGGTACGACACAATCTCAAACTTCTCAAAAATAGCATTGTCGAACAACTTTTGAACACCTTTTTAAGAGTGTAAACTAATTATCTTGAACACCTTTTTAAGAGTGTAAACTAATTATTTAGAAAGTAGAGACAAAGAGCGAATTTAAAATTCGTATAAAAAACGAATTCAAATATATGTTCAACTCATGTTTTAGTTGAGTGATGTTTTAAAGTGTTGGTTTTAAGTGAAAAACAAAATAAAATTAAAATATGCATGGTCTGTTTGTGTGTATGTCAAAATTTTAAATATTACTACTAATTAATGGGTAAATTTTCCCATAACTAACAAATAGAAATTTAAAAGGTTTAATGATAACCTCCATGCTTTTGGAGCAAACAGAAACAGTATAGTGGTGTCTCTCTACAATTTTCATTTGTTATATGAGTGTACTTCTCCTTTAAAAAGAGTTTGAATTATTAGACCGGCCTTGTAGTTCAAATAATAAAGTGACAAAAAAATACATGTTTGATCACCCAAAGTGTTACATTACATTACACTTAGTTTTTTTTAACAAAATCTCGTAGTACCTTTGATTTTCTCTGATTTATTGAGAACCAATGCTAGCTTTACCAGGTGAATTAGGAGATCTAGCCAAGCTAAAGCTACTAGAACAACCACTTAGCTTTGAAGCTGACTTACGATTTTTAACCAAAGGAACCAATGACTGAACCACATCAGCCATTAATGGTCTATAATCAGCTTCATCTTGAACACACATTGCTGCTATTGCTGCAACTTGAACTACTTCTTTCGTCGAATATTGTCCTTCTAGTGTTGGATCCATTATATCTACTACTTTGTCTCTATCAGCTAATTGAGGCAAAGCCTAAGGATCATAAGAGATTAGATTCAAAGAAGAAGAAAGAAACAAAGTTTTCGGAATTTCGATTAGTTAAAGAATGTGTACCCAAGATACAAGAACACCTTCTCCTGTAGCTCTCTTCATATCTACTGGAACTCTTCCTGTTAATAACTCTAACAAGACTATTCCATAGCTATAAACATCTGATTTTGTAGTCAAGTGACCGGTTAAAGCATACCTGTTTTAAGACAATTGAAAACACTAAGTAACTGTCTTTTTGAACTAGGTGTGTGCATTTTAACCCAACCAAATTAACCGAATTGATTTTCGGTTTCAGTTTACTCAATTGACAGTACTACGATCGTTGGATTATTAGTTTTAGTTCGGTTTACGGTTCGGTTAGGTGATAACAAACCGAACATTTTCATTTTATGCTACATTAACCGAACTGAATCTGCGAAAATTAACCGAATAAAGCAAAAGTTAATCGAATAAACGAAATATTAACTGAACCGAAATATATTTATGATTTCGGTTTAGTTCGGAGAAAAAAAAACAATAACAACGAAAATCGAACCGTAAAACCGAGTGATCAACCGAACCGAACCAAAATTATGTTTGGTTTAATTCCGCGAAAGTAATTACTAACCGATTAAGCCGTAAACCAAACAAACCAAACCGAACAAATCGAGTTCCGAACCGACCCGCACCAAAATTATGTTCGGTTTAATTCCGCAAAAAGATTACTAACTGATTAAACTGTAAACCGAACAAACCGAACCGAAAAACCGAGTGCTGAACAGGAATTATATTTGGTTTAATTCGGGGAAAAAAATTACTAACCGATTAAACCGAAGACCGAACAAACTCGAACCGGAAAAACCGAATGCCCACTCATATTTCGAACGGTTGGAGAAAACAAAGATTGAATTGAGAAGAAACATACTCAGGAGCAACGTATCCTTGTGTGCCTAAAACACGGGTCGAAACATGTCCACCGGTTTTATCTGAACCGACTTTAGCTAAACCGAAATCCGAAACTTTGGCATGAAAGTTTCTATCTAGAAGAATATTGCTGCTTTTAAAGTCTCTGTGAATCACTGGAGGTGTTACATGTTCATGAAGATATTCTAAACCTTTTGCAGCTTCTAAAGCTATTCTCATTCGAGTTTCCCAATCTAATCGCGGTGGAGTAGAACCAAACCCTACAACAAGCACGAATTTGCAGTCCATTTATTATTTTCAAAATTTTAGTTTAAAAAACGACACATTTTGTGTTTTGTAAAAGTTATGCAAAAATTAGGGGTGAATATTTAAACTGAACAGAATAAACCGAACCGAACCGAATTTAGTTCTGTTTATTCGGCAACTTTTTTATTTTAGTTCAGTTTTCGGTTCGGTTCGGCAACAATTTTATTTATAATTAACCAAAACGAACCGAATCGGACCGCACTTCCAAAACTAACCGAACAAACCAAAATTAACAGAATAAACCGAAAATTTAACCAAAATTAAGATTTTCGAGCTGAAAAAGCCTAAATTCAAAAACGAAAAACCAAACAAACCGGGTGTCGAACCGAACTTTTGTTAGGTTCAATTCGGCCACAACAAAACCCGAATAAACCGAATGTCCACCCCAACAAAACATCTTACATTTTCATCTTATATCGCGGTCTTACCAAACCGAACTGAAAACTGCTCTAAAATAAAAAAAAGTTGACGAACTGAACTGAAATAACCGAATAAACCGAACTAAATTCAGTTCAGTTTGGTTTTTTTGGGTTCGGTTAAAATGTCCACCCGTACAAAACAATCTATTTTTCATTTTATATTGCGGTTTTTAAAATCTCAAGACTAGACCTGGTAGGAACTTACTTTTAATAGGATATAGATGTTCCTGCAGTCCACCATTTGGCATGAACTCATACACAAGCAGCTTATGGCTATTGTCTGAGCAATAACCAAGAAGTGCTAATAAGTATGGTGAACGCAGCCGGCTCAGTAACTCAACCTGTAATCAAAATACAAATCCTTTTCAAGTCATTAAAATCTCTGCAAGTAGATCAATGGGTTTGAATCAAACCTCCATTTTGAATTCTTCTTCTCCTTGTTTGCCTGAATGTTCCATTAACTTAATAGCAACTTTTCTTCCATTGTTAAGTACACCGCGATAAACTAAACCAAACCCACCATGACCAACAACATTTGATTTACTAAATCCACCTGTTGCTGAATGTAGTCTCTTGTAAGTGAAAATCTGTAACCCATTTTCACTAACAACAACATCTTGTTGATTTTGATTATCTCCTTTCTCCTCACAATCAAACCCTAAATTAACCAAGTTGAAACCCTGATTTAGAAAAATCAAAATCCAATCTTTCTTCCCAAATAGCTCAAAACTTTATAGTAACAAAATTCCAGTATCAACACATTCTCCTTGCAATTTAACCCTCAATTAAACAAGTCAAAACCCTAATTAGAAAAATCAAAATCTAATCTTTCTTCCCAAAAAGCTAAAAACTTTATAGTTACAAAATTCCAGTATCTACACATTCTCCTTGCAATCAAACCTTCAATTAAACAAGTCAAAACCCTAATTAGAAAAATCAAAATCCAAACTTTCTTCCCAAAAAGCTCAAAACTTTATAGTAAAAATTCCAATATCTACACATTCTCCTTGCAATTTAACCCTCAATTAAACAAGTCAAAACCCTAATTTAGAAAAATCAAAATCCAATCTTTCTTTCCAAAAGTTCAAAAATTTATAATAAAAGATTTCAATATAGGGAGAAAACAGAGTACCTAACACACATTCTCCTCACAATCAAACCCAAAATTAAATAAGTCGAAACCCTAATTAAGAACATCAAAATCCAAACTTTCTTCTTAAAAGCTCAAACCTTTACAGTAAACAAATCTCAATATCTGGATAAAAGAGAAGCGTAAGAACAAGAAATGTAAGTATAAGAACAATCAATCTCATCAATTTACAGAATCACAGAGAACGAAATCGAGAAGAACAAAGTCTAGATTTGAGCTTACTCTTGCTAATTCTATGACGTTTAGAAACTCTGCTACGAATATAGCAATAATAGCTAAAAGCAACGAATAAAGAAGATAAAGCAAGACAAGCAAGAACAACAATGGCTACAAGTGCAGTTCGCTGTTTCTTTTGATATGCTTCATCTGTCTCCATTTTTTCTCCAGAAATAGGGATTAAAAGGTGAAACCTTTAACCCTAGAAATTGACACTCATGAATGGTGAAATCGAAATAGTGGAGGAATAATTATTCAGAGTTTTTTTTGGGGTTTTGTGAAAATTTGGTGTTTTGTGTGTTTTGTTGTGTGTGAATGTTAGTCAGCTTCACTGACTTATTTCACTTAGTACTGTGTACTGTTTTGTTTTGTGGCGCGGGGAATAGTTGAATGTATTACATTTGTCATTTATAGATTTGTCCCTAGAGTTCACTTTTGTTCAATTTAGTCCCCTACATTTATATGGCCGGTCCAAAAATAATGCTAGAATTAAGGTTTGGGTCCTAGCATATGCAAACCACAATATTTGTTTTTTTAACTTGTTAGTTTTTATATATATATATAAACTAATCAATAACTAATTTTACAAACACAAATTTTGTTAATTTTTTAAAAAATTTATCATATATAATTAAAAAGTTGATTATAAAAAAACAAAAACAACTAAAGATAAAATAATTATTTTATTAATTCCTAATTGCAATTAACTGTAACGTTCATAATGAAAAATATATAATCACATATAATAAGTTAACAGAATTTTCAATGTATAAATATCAATAATTGATTAGCATTAAATGTTATACCAAAAAATCAACAAAATTCAAAAGAAATATTGTAAAATGCTATATTCAACATGAAAGATTTTTGGACTTAAAATTTCAAAATTTTCTTTTCCACTATTTATGAAAGTAAACTATAATTCTAATTTATAGGCGAGATATCGAACACATTTCCCTTATTTATAGAGTTTAAATTATTGTGTCAGTCATTGAGACACAAAAAATAATGATTTATTGGCCAGTTTGACATCTCTAATAGCCTCCTAAACTATGAAACATATTCAGATATCAATTTTAATTCTGCTTTCCTTAAAACCAACACTTTATGGAAGATAGGGTTCAAGTAAATCAATGAGATTTATTTATAATGACAAAAGGTTCCAAAAACAGTTTTGTTTTTGTTACATCATTTAAGATTCCTCACAGAACTCTACTAAACCAGAGCTTAAGAAACCAAACTTAGCTTCTTTCTTTTTTTTACCTTAGAGCTTTGTTATTACTTCACTTCTTTCCACGCAGTTTAGCACCAAGTGCCCTTTCCAACTTAGAAAGGATCTGTTGATTTGGAATTGCTTTCCCAGATTCATACTCTTGAATCACTTGTGGCTTCTCATTAATCAGCTACACAACCAAATCATCATATAATATTACGCACGACAAGTAAAAAAGAGATAAAGATACATAGCAAAGAGAAAGTACTTGTGCGAGTTGCGACTGTGTTAGCTTCTTCTCTCCTCGGGCTTGCATAATAGCTTTCTTTAACTCTGTAGGCACACGTTCATCTAGTTGCAAAATGATACACAAACAAAGTGTTAAACATACTAATCAATATGCAGAAAACAATACACTCTTTGCATCCAAAAACCCATCAACGAACTAAGAATGGAGATAAACATGAACCACCCAAGTAGCCAGACCCCAAAAATTCACCATATTGAAATGAGAAACTAGTTCATTCATCCACTAGGATCAATGTGTCCCATAATACAGAGGAAGATATTACTATTTCTTAATCAATACATAAATCAGATGAGCATTCCTTGTGCAGAGCAAAGAGTCGGCCATATAGCATTATTTTTTTCTACAACATTTACTAATCAATCTCACACAGTGATTTGCAGAAAACAATACATGCAAAAACACATCAAAGAACTAAGAATGGAGAAAACATGAACCATACAAGAAGCCAAACCCCAAGATTTTCTATTTTTATTTAAATGGGAAACTAGTTTATCCACTAGGATCAATGTGTCTCATGTTACAGAGGAAGATATTACTATTTCTAAATCAGTACATAAATCAGATAAGTATTAATTGTGCAAGAGTCAAGAGATAAGGTATATACTCACGAGTTAAGTTCTCAGTGTCATCATCTAGCTTCTTTGTGTTCAAAGACGTGCCACTTGATGCAGCTTTGTTAGTTCCAGCATTGACTATATAACCAGCAAAAACAGAAGAAACAATCAAAACAAATATCAACAAAATCCATGCGGAACAAAGAAGAAATCAAGAGAAGAGAATAATGCAATTCGAGGTATCTTCACATGTCAAAACAGAAATATCAACCTCATGATACGAACATTCATCAATTAGCAACATCAAGCAAATTGTTACTGCTGCAATATCAATTGAAATCACAACAGACGAAAACCCTAATACAAATCCCCTACCAAGAATCCACAATAAATCAATAATCCAGTGACGGCAAAGGCGAATAAGACCTAATACGTGATAAAATTTCATTTAGTTTCAATAGCCGAATCTAGCTTACTAAAACAGAGAAAGTTTCACGCACAGCTTAAGATAAGAAGCATAATTCAAATGTCAAAACCAACCTGATACGAACAATAATCAAGTAGCAACATCAAGCAAATTGTTACTGCTGCAATAGCAATTGAAATCACTACAAACGAAAACCCTAATACAAATCCCCTACCAAGAATCCACAATAATCCAGTGACGGCGACCTAATACGTGATAAAACTTCATATAGTTTCAATCGCCGAATCTAGCTTACTAAAACAGAGAAAGCTTCAAATGGCAAAACCAACCTGATACGAACAATTATCAATTAGCAACATCTAAGCAAATTGTTACTGCTGTGAACAGAATGAAAATCACAACAAACGAAAATCACAACAAACGAAAATTCTCATACGAAGAAACCACAACAATCAAGTGGCAGCGGGAAGGCTACTAACCCTAATCTTGGTAACTAAATACAATCAATCCTACTAAATCAACGAAGGCTTCTCGAACAGCTTAAGATACAAAGATGGATCAGAGATAATCTAAAAGAAACTGAAATGTAGAAGAAGAAGAAGAAGAAGAAGAAGAAGAAACGAACATTTTCTAACGGTTTCAATATCGGCGCCGCTTCGACGAGCAGCGTTAACAGTCTTCTCATCGCGTTTAGCGGCAGAGTTAGGAGCTTTCTTACGGATCACAACAGGTTCCCAATCTTGAGTTATTGGTCCAATTCCTGCCATGGTTTCTCTTGAGAGTTTCTTCTTCAATTAATCGCCTTCTAAGTTTTATTCGTGGATTAAAAAAAAGAAAGAGAGAGAGACTTTAACGGATAAAATGCAATTATTTGTTTCCTTTTATATGGCTGAGAAAGGGTAATTTTGTAATTAGCTAAAGATTGATGGACAAACTCTAGACCTAAGAACTTTGGGTCGGGTCTGAGAATTTTGGGTCGGGTAACCCGATCCGTATTTATAGGTAAGGGTTAGATATAAGCAGGGCCAGATCTGGACACAATGAGATGAAACATTCGCCTATAGTCCAATATTTATGAGTTTAATCTCATATTTTATAGGTCGCAAAATTTAAAATTTTATATATATAATGGCCCTAAACAAATATATGAAATATTAGCTTTAATATTTTTAATTTTGTTTTAGGCCCCTAAAATTTCAAATCCGGTCCTAGGTACAAGTAATAATAATTACCTGTTTGGGTCAAGAAAAAATTTTGAACAGATAAAGATCGAGTAAAGATAATTATTTGGATACCCGAATTACCGGTTTACATACATAAATTTATAAAATTATTTCAAAACTTAATTATGCTGGTAATAACTTCCTAAATAAATATATATTTTTGTTATAATAAATATATAATTTAATAAATGTTACAAACAAATTATATAATTGGTTATTTTTTGTCATATTTTCGGTTTTGCTACTATTTTATTCAATTTTCTAAACATTTTATTATAAAGATATAATATTATCATCAATCATTATACTATTTTCAATACACATAGTCACATATTAGTCAAATTTATATAATATATTATGAATTCAAATATTAACGGGTATTGATTTTAACTACCCTACCCGATCCTTACCCGTACGCCGTACCTGTCATTACCCGACCCTTAATTTACGGATAAGCTTTGGGTATTATTATTTTATACCTAAACTACTTATACCTGATCATTATCCGTACTTGATCCCTACCTGCTATTGTCCGACGCATTACTCGAAATACTCAGACCTAATAAACTCTATTGACAAATAATTTTCGTCAACAACAAAAAGAAACTACACGTCAAGACGAATATAAGCGATTAAAAACAATCAATGTCTCGAGAATTAAATAATTTTTTTATCTTTTAAGATCCTTTTAAAATAATAAATTATTTTAGTTTAACATTATAAATTTTTTACAATATAGCAAATAAAATGTTAATTTATTTTATTTGACATTCTTAGAATCTTAGTCAAAATTATCTATATGGGCCAAATAAATTGGAGCAAATCAGCAAAACTAAATCTTAGATTTATAAAAATGTGGGCTTTCTAAAGTTTTCAAATCTATCAATAAAGTGATGTAAAAGTCCACCAACCCAATACAATAAAATATACATATTTTAACAATTTCTCTTTAAATATTTTTGTTAAAATTAAGAACAAAAATAATCTCATTGATTCTTTTTTTCTTTCAACACATTAACTTATTCATTGATCTTGTAATGAAATACTTGAAAATGGGTTCCTAAATTTAGAAATCTTTTTTCCAAAACTCACACAAATAATTTTGTTATTTACAAAGAAAAAAATTATGATTTAGTATGTAATAAAAAAAGTGGTTGAATTCGTGTAGAGAGAAGATCGAACATATCTTTTGTTTTCTAAAAATATAAAATAAAGCTTTAGAGACTGTAACTTTTAAAATTATTTTAAAAGCTCAAAATTTGCCATTTTTAATTTTTCACAGCCACTTTCTCTATTTTTATTCATGATACATAATAATTTTTAAAAAGTCACCAATTCATGACTTTTATTTTTTTTAAAGTTACAACCTTTAAATTTTGTATAGCGTTTTTTTAACAATAAAAAGTAAAAACCTACACTATTTTATTTTAAAAGTCTGAACCAATCACTTTGGAATAAGTTTAGTTTACCATTTTTGGAATCACTTAAAATTCTATTGGTAATTTAAATGTAGTTATTTTATTAATTGGTTCGAATTAAAAGCTAGGGTGCGAGTTGACTATTTGAAAAGTATAGTGAGGAAAGTGAATCTAAACATTTTTAAATGACCCAAAAAGCAAAAGACACAATAAAGAGAGATTAAAATTCTGATTCTTCCTCCTCCGACTAAAACCATTTCTATCATCATTTTCCTCCGATCTCTTTCTTCGTCGCCGTTCTTCAGATTTTCACTCTTCTGCTCGTTAAAGGTCTCACTCTTATTGTTTCATTGCAAAATTATTTATTATCTTGTCATCGTAATAATCTTCTGCTTCTAGTTTAGCTGTTACTATGCTCATACTCTTCTGAATCAACTCGAAAACTTCAATTTCTCTCGTTTGATTATGTGTCTCTAATGGAGTTTTCTGGATGTAATATATTCGAATGAATTGAGAAATTTTGTTGTGCACCGTTCAATTAAATTCTGTTTCGATTTTTAGATTTAGCAAAGTAAAATAACTGACCTAAATTCTAATTCCTGATGATACTTCAATTAGGTAGATGCAGTGATTTTGAAATCTATGTGTTAAGAAATTTCAATCAATCACTTTGTTAGATTTCATTAGAAACACCATTTTGCCACAGAGACTCAGAGATCCTAGATTCGTAATATTTGTTTTGAGATGTGTTTGTTTATACTCTGGGGAGCTATATGAAGTTCAAGTGTGTCTTCTTTCAGGGCAGTGGTTGATAATCATTGAAGAAGGTGATCACTAGCAAAAGAGAGTAACAGAAGTTAGGAGCTCAAGAAGTTTTTGTTTGTATCATGCCTTATTTTATTCAGAGGCTTTTCAATACTTGCAGATCATCTCTATCTCCTAATGGACCTGTTTCTGAGGAGGCGTTAGACAAGGTTCGCACTGTGTTGGGTAGGACTACATTATTAATCCATCGTCTTGCAACTTTTCTCTTTAAGTTTCTTCTATTCTTTTGTCTGCAATCTTGTTTACTCCATCTTGTTCTTCAGGCCAACTATTTTTCCTCAGTGATGTCTAAAACTTATAGTGCTACTTTGGGTATTTCACTCGTATATCGATAGGTGACTCTAGTTTATTTGGTCATGTACTTGCAGCTATACATGATACTTGTGATTTTCATTTCAGAGAAAATCAAGCCATCTGATGTTGGTCTCGAACAGGAAGCTCAACTTGTGCGTAACTGGTCTGGTCCTGGGAACGAGCGTAATGGAAACCATCATTCTCTGCCAGCAATAAAATACTTTCATTTACATGAATGTGATAGCTTCTCGGTGAGCAAACTGTGTTTCAAGATAGTATCTTAGAATTGGCTAATGAAATCTTAAGCAAAGGTGGATAGGTATAGAATTTTATGTAAACATGATGTTATTTAGTAGAAATACCTCTGCTAGGCTTCTGATGTTGAAACCAGAACTGCTAGCTATGCTCACTACAGTTAAAGAAAGTTCTGAAATGCCAAGATTCTTGTTTTTCGTGTCTACTTATTATGCTTTAATCATTATTTTGTCAGATTGGGATTTTCTGCATGCCACCTTCTTCTATCATACCACTTCATAATCATCCAGGCATGACAGTGCTAAGTAAGCTCATTTACGGAACAATGCACGTGAAGTCATATGATTGGGCTGAGCCTGAAGCATCAGAGCTAGACGATCCATTACAAGGTAATACTGACATGTCCCCAGTGTTATAAGACTCCACTCTGAGTAATTTAGTGTTCCCTTTCATTCATAGCAAGACCCGCGAAACTGGTCAAGGATACTGAAATGACTGCCCCTTGTCCATCAACTACTCTATATCCAACAACCGGCGGCAACATTCATTGTTTCAAAGCTATTACTCATTGTGCAATCTTCGACATCTTATCTCCTCCATACTCTTCTACTCATGGTAGACACTGCAACTACTACCGCAAATCTCCATTACGAGACTTACCTGGTAAAAATAACACAAACTTAATGTTACTAAACACTTTTTTGAGGAATTGTGGGTGTTCTTGATTAGATAAGAGTCTAGCTAGATAGATTTGTTAGTATAGCATTCTTGTTGATGATGATGTGAACTATGAACACTAGGTGAAATTGAAGTGATGAGTGGAGAAGTGATTTCAAATGTGACATGGCTTGAAGAGTATCAACCACCAGATAACTTTGTGATATGGAGAGTTCCGTACAGAGGACCTGTGATTAGAAAATGAGATTATAAAAGAACTAAGATCAAAAAGAGAAAAAGGAGACTACTTATCATTAGGAGAATAATTTGGTAAAACTATTCCTAAGGCTTGTTACATTATGGTCAAGGTTCTTTACATATTTGTGGACCACTCAAGCCTATTTCATTATATGATATTGTTTTTTACTACATACATCTTTTATTATTACTTTACTAGTTTAATGTTATAAGATTTTTTTTTTTTGTCTAATTTTTTATATTATAGACATATGTTTACAAATATTGTCATATTTAGTTTTTATAATTTTTGTTTTCATTTCTCTTTCTGCCTTTCTTTATACATGTGTCTACCATAGCAATTTACAATTTTCAAATGGTTTATATGCCAAAATAACTCAAACCTATCTAAACCGACTCAAACCAAATAATTTGAATGTAAACCGAAAATTTAAGATACTTCCTCTGTTTTTCAATAATTGTAGTTTTAGAAAAAAGATTTTGTTTTAATATGATTATTGTTTTTATTTTTCAATGTTAAATTTAATGTATTTTTATATTTTGTGACCCTTCATATTTTACATAATAATTTAGAGAAATTCTTTGAAACAGCATCAAAAGAAGTTCAAATTTCAAAAATACCACACTTCCAAAAGTTCCACATATACCACACTCTCTTAAATGTTCCAAAAATATCACAAACATAAAAAAATGATTTTTAAGGGTTTAGAATTTAAAATTTTGAGTTTGGGTTCACTAAATAGAGTTTAGGGTTTATTTTTAAAGGGGGTAGGGTTTGGTCTTGGGGTTTTAGGGTTTAAATTTGAAGTTTTAAAGCTATTTCAAATTTTGTGGTATATTTGGAACAAAAACTTCTTGGTGGTATTTTGGGAAAAAATGTAGTATTTTTGGAACTTTTTGGAGTGTATGGTATTTTTGGAATAAACTTAGTTTTTGGTGGTAATTTTGAGAATTCCCAATAATTTATTATTGGTTGGTTTGTTTTAAAATGCAGTTTTTATCATAAAAATTTAAAATTAAATAATTTTTTAATGGTTATGTCCAAACCTCAAACTACATATCATAAAGAGAGGGAGTACTTGAATTTAAGAAAAAATAAAGGAGCTGATGCAAATTTTGGTTTATGTAGTAAATATGTACTAGGGGACCTTCTAGATCGTTGAGAGGGTTATAAACTTCTTTGAGCCACTAATAAAGAGAAGAAATAAAAATCCTGCAAGTACCATAATCACTCTCTGGTCAATCAATGCTTAATGCCTTGTATTCAAATAAACTATCTTTGTATAAAATTGCTCAAAAATCATCAAACCACATTCACAGGTTTGATGTTCAAAGAAGCACTCTAAAGTGAAAACATCTCTAAAAGTAATACAAACTACGAGGAAACAAAAATCATTCTCAAAATTACTCAATTGATACTCAAGATCTTCACTTTCCTCAATTTCTAAACACAATCTTCTTCCTCTTTGGTTTCAATCCATCTTTGCTCTTCTCTGATTTCAATTTACTCTTAGAACCTTTCTTTATCGGTTTCTCATTCTCTGCAACTTCACTTATCTTCTTCCTCTTCTTCTTCGATGAATCTCCAGACTCAACAATCTCATCTTCATCAAGTAACTCAGAAACATTACTATCCATATACCTAACTTCATGAATCCTACCTTTCTTCTTCTTTGAAACACTCTTCTCACTACTCTCACTACCATCAACAACAACAACTTCACTTATCTTCTTCCTCTTCTTCTTTTTCTCTCCAGACTCAACAATCTCATCAACACCAATCTCATCTTCATCAAGTAACTCAGAGACATTACTATCCATATACCTAACCTCATGAATCCTACCTTTCTTCTTCTTCTTCTTCTTCTCACTCTTCTCACTACTCTCACTACCATCAACAACAACTTCACTTTTCACTTTCTTAACTTCCTTAACAACACTCTTCTCAATCTCAAAAGCATCAATCTTGAGTTTCAAATCAGGTACAGATTGATATATAGGCAAAGCTAAACTCTCAGATAATTTCAAATGCAAAGATCTAACATACTTCCATTTACTAGGCAAAATCTCAACTACTCCATTCAATGTCTCAATCACATTCTCTACAATTTCATTACTTTCCATTGATAATTTCCCAATTTTGATTACACTACAAGTACCTGTTCTCATAAAGAACATAGCAGATCCACAAGCTTTATCCATTTGTTCTTTCCAATTCTTATGCTTCAAATCTATAGCAACAGGAAGCTTCTTGCTCGTAAAGAATTTCTTACCGATTAACCTCGGAAGTAAAGGAATCACTCTCCGATCAGCGAAGAACATTTCGTAGGAATCACAGAGTTTACGTTTCGCTTCGTACGGACGATAATTGGATTTGAGTTTTGAAAGTTTGATTACCTTAGTGATCGGAATATTCTCAGATTTGATTTTTTTCATTGCATCAGCTTTGATTAGACCTGATTTAGCTCTGTCGTCGATAATGAGACAAAGCTCCGGCGAATCTTCAATTGGATTGATAAGAGGATGAGGTAAACTAATACGATGAGCTTTTGTACGACTAGTTTGTGGAATCTTCTTCAATGTAACGACGAGGTAGATAAACTCGTCTTGTTCTAGAAGTTGTGGCTTCTCTGTTTTTGATTTCTCGTTTCTCCATTTGAGTAGAGCGTTTACGGCACCATCTACAGTTTTAGGACTTACTCTTGATGTTGGTAGAGCGGGAAGAAATTGCTCCGTCTGATTCTGCGACGGTGGCGACGCTGTGGTGGTCATTGAGGAATGAGATTTAGGGTTTAAGGAGGAAGAAGAAAGGCTCTGATTTAGGATTTATCGCTGATCGAATTAATGGGCCTAAATTTGGGCCTTCTACGTTTTCTTACAAATATGGGCTAAATTTTTTAAAATTAATTTATATAGAATATATGTTATCATTACCTTATGACATCAATCTTTTACTCTTATTTCAATGGGAAAAAACCTTTAAAAATACTCCAAGTCTTCAACTTTTGCCCGTTTAATACCCGAACTTGTTTGG
>OVBE01001587.1:0-35611 GCA_900406425.1 Iberis pinnata
ATGAACGTTGGAGTTCCTTAATAGATTGTTCATTATACAACCCCATTAACTATTCGTTCTCATCATTTTACTCCCAAAGCGATTTAAGACACTAATTTGCAATTTGAATTATAAAAAGCGATAATAAATCGTGTTTTGGTTTAATTCAATAAATCTTAATTTAAAATATTTTTTAATATTAAATCTTACGTTAAAATATTTTTAATATTNTTAACTTAAAATACAAATACAAATATATATATATATATATATATATAATTTCAATTATATTTTCGTTTTAAATAAGTTGTTCATTTAAAAAAGTAAAATAAATAGTCTATGAAGATTTTAATTTTAATTTATATTATTACATATATGTTTGGTTACATGGATAGTAATAATAAATATTTTAAATTGGATTTGACAATAAAGATAGTACATTTACATTTTTACTTTTTTATACTTAACGAAGTTTTTTTTTGTTCATTTAACTAATAATAAATAATGTAATTTTCAACAAAAAAATGTTTATTTTTTAAAAGCTTTCCCTTTTAATATATTGGAGATAAATTATTTACTTTATTGCTTTATAAAACAAAATCTAAGAGCATATTAATGTTACTTATATTAGATTAAACACTTAAATATATATATATATATATATATATATATATATATATTATATTTGTAAATTTTTAAAAAGTATATGGAAATTTTGAATTATTAATTATAATAAACATAACTTAATAATATACGCTTAAAAAATTTCAACGTAACTTATTAATTTCAAATGTCTATGATGTATATTATATTCAAAATTCTATAATATTTTTATATAGATAAGTGATAAAAATTAAATTATAAAATTATAAAAATTGATAATAAAACTAAAACATTTTATTTTTATTTTTTCCTAATAAATATACAATATAATGCATTTGTTTGTGATCTTTAAATAATTTAAGTAAAATGATAGAATTTACCAATATTTTAGAATGGTATTTCATAAACTTAATTACAAAAAAAAAATTCAATAAAGTTTTCCCTTATATATATATAGTAGATTTTATATTATATTATATATTATTTTAAAAATAATCAATTAGTTATTGAACTAGTGCATGCATGGTTTTGGAACAAAACATTGAATAGATCTCTGTCTACTTATTTTTTAAAAACTTTTTATTAATAAGAAATTAATGTAAGGTTTTAATTAAGCTCCTTATTTTTAACAAATGTCATTTAAGATTCTGATAATTTTATTATAATTGAAAAAAGTAGAAAAGAAAAGCGTGTGAAATCTGAGACAGATTTGTTATTAAACTTAAAATCTTTTTATTTTTCCAGAAGATCGCAACAAACATCCCACTCTAAAAGCGTGATTAGCAACAGAAGCATTCTTTTAAGAATCTTCCTTCTATAAAATCCTTTAAATTCTCTCTCTCACTACCCTTACGTGAACCCTAATTTCTCTTTTATTTACTTAAATATATAAGAGTTTACAAGTTTTAGATCTGTCTTCTGTCTTAAGAACCAACAAATTAATATCAAAAATATTTCATCAACCTTTTCTACTTCTCGATTTAGTTTAATTTCATCAAACAAATTAATTAAGAGTTAATATATATCTTAATTAATTATTAGCGGAAGAATATCTCTGTTGCATTTTGATTAAAACAGGTTTGATCCTCACGAACCTGTGCTGTAACTAAGAGTTTATAATACATCGATCAAATCTGCGATGGATAATCAAGAGGTTCCTTTGGATGTTGAATCCCAGATCGAGTATAAAAACGATGATCAAACGTCTCTTCCTTTTTCAATTTTTAAAAAGGCTAATCGTCCTATTACATTGAAGGTTTGTTTATTCTTATATATATAAATCTATTTATTCATTGATGCATACTCTATGATACATGAAGAACACACTAATGGTTACTTACGTTTACAAAATTGTTTTGGTTTATTTGTGTACGTATTGATCTATACAAGTATGTTAATTTTTCATCCGTATACGGCATATATATACATTCTACTAAATATGAATATTTTCATTTAATTATTTAAGATATATAGCTAAAAAAAAGATCTGCATGCTGATTCAATCTTGTTCCTGTTTTTGGATCAGTTTGAGAATGTTGTGTACACTGTGAAAACTAAGGAACCAAAAAGCTGGTTCTTTCAAACGAAAGGCAAAACCGAAGAGCGAACCATTTTGAAAGGTTTAACCGGGATTGTTAAACCGGGAGAGATCTTGGCTATGCTTGGTCCATCGGGAAGTGGCAAGACTAGTTTGTTGACAGCTCTAGGAGGTCGAGTTAGTGAAAATAAAGGGAAGCTCACAGGGACCATTACTTACAACAACAAACCATTTTCCAAATCTGTGAAGCGAATCACCGGTTTTGTGACTCAAGACGATGCTCTTTACCCTCACTTGACTGTTACGGAAACTTTAGTCTTCACTGCTCTTCTCAGGCTTCCTAATACTTTCAAAAAACAGGAGAAGATTCAACAAGCTGAGGCTGTTTTAACTGAGTTAGGACTAGAAAGATGTAAGAATACTGTCATTGGAGGACCTTTCTTGAGAGGTGTTTCAGGTGGTGAGAGGAAAAGGGTTAGTATAGGACAAGAGATTCTTATAAACCCTAGTTTGCTCTTTCTTGATGAGCCTACTTCTGGTCTTGATTCTACCACGGCTCAGAGGATTGTGTCGATTTTATGGGAATTAGCTCGTGGTGGAAGAACGGTCGTGACAACAATTCATCAACCTTCAAGTAGGTTGTTTTATATGTTTGATAAGATTCTTCTCTTATCAGAAGGTAATCCGATCTACTTTGGGCTTGGATCCTACGCTATGGACTATTTTGATAGCGTTGGATACACTCCATCCGTTGAAAGGATTAATCCTTCGGATTTTCTTCTTGACATCGCAAACGGTATGTCTCCAATTTGTGATTTCTTGCTAAACAAGTAAGCCTTTGAATTGCATTTGTGGTATACTTGTTGAATGTGGATGTATTGTAGGTATTGGAGCTGATGAATCACAAAGACCAGAGGCTTTGAAAGCAGCTTTAGCTGCGGTTTACAAGACAAATCTGTTGGAGAATGTTATCAATGAGGTTAAAGGACCAGATGATGATCAACATAACATACCAATAGAGAATCCTAGAGATGGGCGTTATGGAGATTGGGCAACGACTTGGTGGCAACAATTTACTGTTCTATTGAAAAGAGGCATAAAAGAGAGACGACATGATTCTTTCTCTGGACTAAAGATTGGTCAGGTTATTGTGGTGGCTCTCCTTAGTGGTTGTCTTTGGTGGAGAACAAATCTTGCTCACTTACAAGATCAGGTACAACTAAATACACCTTTTTTTTTGTGTGTGTATACATATATGTATGATGTGGTTCTTTGTTTGTTTTGCAGATAGGGATATTGTTCTTTATATCATCATTTTGGGCATTCTTCCCTCTCTTTCAACAAATCTTTATCTTTCCTCAAGAGCGAAAAATGCTCGAAAAAGAACGTTCTTCAGGGATGTATAGGCTCTCATCATACTTCTTGTCTCGAGTAGTTGCAGATCTCCCAATGGAACTAATTCTACCAACCATATTTCTCACCATCACATATTGGATGACTGGTTTAAACCCTAAGCCAACAAGCTTCTTTTTAAGCCTCTTGATACTCCTCTTCCATGTACTTGTCGCTGGTGGGCTAGGATTAGCCATAGGGGCAGTAGTGTTGGATCAGAAGTCAGCTACTACACTAGGATCAGTCATGATGCTTACGTTTATGTTAGCAGGTGGGTACTATGTTCGAAATGTGCCCTTCTTCATCTCTTGGGTTCAATACATATCAATAGGTTACTATACCTATAAACTACTGATATGGGGACAGTACAAGGAGAATGAGTCGTATCCTTGTGGTGAAAATGGGACATCTAAGTGTTATATTGGTGACTTTGATGGTATTAAACACATTTGGTTTCACAGTGCTCATGTCTCTGTCTTGGCTTTGGCTGCGATGCTTGTTGGTTATAGAGTCATTGCTTATGTTGCTTTGATGAGACTTGGAAGGACCAAGTCTGGCTAATACTTTTAAGTATTTATTATCTCATCTTTTTATTTTGGATATTAGAAACTTTTTGTGTAAGAACGGCTGTATAACACCAGTAACTTGTTGCTGTTTTTTATTTGCCGTAAACTTAGATTTATCTATATTGATAAGAAAAAGAAGAAGATAATTATATATGATCAAATTATATATTGAAATGTTGTGTTTGTTTAGTTATTATTAGATTTGTCCCGGGTCTAGTGGTCCTCGATGTAGTATAAGTCAAATCTAAAAAAAGGGAGAATCTAAATAGTAATGTGAAGAATATGTTCTGTATGTGTTTTACAAGGAAAGTTCAAAGCCAATTTAATGTTTGCTTGTTGGTTATGTTTCAGAGTCCAGCACACGCTTTACACGTTATCACTACATCTTCACCAATTATATATCTAGCTAGTACATGAAAAATATTTGTCGTCATGTTGTTTTATCTCACTTTTGACACATTAATATATAAAATAAAACATTGCCACAATCGCAACTGCATCGATCGAGTAACTAATTAATCATAATCATACAAAAATAGAAGAAGACTGTTTTTTTATTAAATTTAATCTCTACAATCATCACGTAAATACTCATGTATATTAACACATGACTAATCAGTCACTATTGATATCGCTATAATTATATTACCTATTGTACTTGTCATCTAACTAATAGGCCCCAAAAACCACGTAGATTAATCAAAGACAAAGATGTCACATTGAAAAATTAATTAAAGTTGAGGACTCTCTCTGTTTCAAATTATTTGTCGTTTTAGAGTTTTGCACACAAATTAAGAAATTTCTATTTTCTATAAAAAAATACTATTAAATATTCTAAATCAACCAATAGAAAAAATTCATGCAATTATTCTATTGGTTAAAAAAGTCAAATTCATTTAATTTCTGCATTGAGAACCTAAAACGACACATATTTTAAAACGAAAATTTTTCTCCAGACCGACAACTAATCTGAAACAGAGGGAGTAACATATAAGAAAATCTAATTTCTAATTAATATGAAGTTTTTTGAAGTGATATTAATTAAGCAAATTATACAGTGTTTTGTGATCTAAAACGTACAATATCATATTAATTAATTGTTGGATTCGAAAATAGCAATAAAAAAAAAAATCGTCACAAACCACCTACAAGTTTTTAGTTATGACTCAAATTCAAAATGACATATATTAAAAAATAGATCGAACCAAATCAAATGGTCAAAATTTATATAGATGAACAAATATTATAAAAAATAGGTTAATTTCTACAATGAAATTTTAATTATTAAGTAAAACTATACTATTTAGATTTGTATTTATCTTAATTGAGAAGATTCGATTAGTTACTTTTATGTCCAATTATCTAGTAACCTTAACTTTGATGAGAGTTACTTTAATAATAAATAATTCTTATTAAATATTTTGTGTTATAATTTTTATCAATTGATGAGAATAATACCAATAATTATGATAGACCAGATTCTGCATATTTGTAGACCAGATTTTTTTGGGTGAAAAGCATCAAGCCTTTTTTGTTTTCTTTTTCATAAACCTTCGTGGTAACCTCACCTTATCTCCTTTAGGCTTTAACGCTTTAACAAACATGTAATTTCACAAAGAAGCCTTTATCACAAAAATATCTTCACAACAGAATACTTTTACGGACACGGGGAAGTCGGTCATTTTATATATGAACTATCACCATGTAACTAATTTATACAAAAACTTATCAGCGGTGCGAATTTATACACAACCTATAATTAGTCAATTTATACACAATTTATCAATTTTGTACTAATTTCATCAAAATCGTTAGCGATGTTTAATTTACCGTTAACCGAGTTGAGTCAACATCCACATAGATTTTACTGTTTGATTAAGAAGCAAAACGACGTCGTTTTAATTAAAATTTTCACTAATTAATTTTAACTACTCATTTATGTTTCCCCTTTTTCCTCAAAATCCTAGTTGCTTCGCCGTTTAGTGACTGATTATCGTTTTTACACTTTCCTTCGCTTAAGAATTCGTGTTTGGGGAATTTTCGGCTTATGAGTTAAGTTGTGAGTGTTGCTATTAAGCTTGTGAGTGTTTCAAACTTTTCTTGCTTTGTTGTTCATTAAGAGTACTAATTTTGGAGAATTGAATCGAGATATGCAATTCACCCGTTGAGCTGGATCATGAAACTTGTATATATCTTGTTCTATGCAAGAGAATGTGAAGACTGCACATCCATAATTGTCATATGAGTCAAGAATATGGAGAATTCTCTATGGTGAAGTATGAAATGTTTATGAATTTTCATCGATTTAGGAAGAAAAGCTGAAGCTTTTTTGTTATGTCCAATACGATGTCGTTTTGGTTAAAATTGGTTATTGAAAATTTTGAAAAACAGAGACAACCTTTCCCTTAACACAAAACTTTATTTCACGTTTGATAATACAATTACAAGAGTTTCTTTTCAATCTTGTATCACAAGTTATTCTCTAATATACTTGTGTTGTAATCTCATAAACCAAAACAAAGACTCTCACCCAATAACTCACAAAGATCAAATCTCTCTCAAACCCAAAATCCCAATCTCACTTTTATGCGGCGCAAACTTCTTTTTCACCTTGCCCACATTTTTATCCTTCACACCCAAAACCCTTAAGTTTGTTTCCTTTTTCAACTTGATCCGATTCCCTTTCTCAAATCATTCCATAATCTTCATTTCCTCTTTTGCTTTATTCGCACCATTCCATTCTTGAAAGCATTTAGTGACTCCAAGTTGTTGTTCCCGCTTCCTTTTAAGTTATGATTCCTCTTGATGTTGTGTCATCAATTCATTGCATCCACAATCTCTCCCTTTTTGACTGAGTTTGATAATCAAACAACACCTGCAAAGACACAATACAAACAACACCAAACGCAATTTTGCAAGAAAAATGTGATACTGTATCAAGCAAATGCTAGTCAACAAACAGATCAAATACCAATCCTTAACAAAGGGATAAAGACAGTTTAGGTTCTGAATACAACAACCAAAACAAAAGGATTCAGTCTAAAACACAACCAAGGTTCTGCTTAATACAAAATATCAACGAAAACCTAATCACTGGTCAGCATCTACATCTTCACCATTTTGATCCTATTCAACCTGATCTCCCCCTGCTTGGTAGCACAACTTAGTAAAAAAAACCGAAATGCAAGAGCAGAGTAAAAGGAGTAGAAAACTTACCTGAATCAAGTGCACATTGGAGAATGCGTATTTCCTAAATGACTGCCTGACGCAAGGACTCTGGATTGCCTGTAGGAGTGCCAAAATGAGGATCCATACGGTACATAGGTAGAGCTTGAAGGCATTCATACTCGTTGAGAGTCACAGGATGTTGATGTTGCAAACAGGCGGAAGATCAAATATGGAAACGGCAGATAATACTTTGTGTCTGGCTCATATCCTCTCTGCAGAATTTGATTATAGATCAGACTCCCAAAATCAATGGGGATCCCATGAAAAATCCGATAGACCAAGCGAGTACGAGACACAATCTTGTAGGTAGTGTTCTTGGTAGGCAGCCAGTTATGACAACAGATCTTGTACAGAGCAGCTCAGGAGCAAAGTGTGTGGTCTTCAAATCAGCCCAAGAGGTCACAATGTTGCCAGTGAGAAATGCTGCCAGAGTGTCTTCAGAGACTGCATTTGCAACTGCTTCAAACGCATGATCATCCAAAGCAATCAACCCGAGAGCATGATTAATGTGAATTGCCGAGAATGCATAGGAATGGCTGCGAACCCAGATCAGCATAGAAGTAAGCTCAGTACGCTTAGAGGGCAGATGTGCCCAGAATTCACACACAATCGGGTGAACAAACTCCGGTAAGCCCACAATGGTGTTAAGATAGCCAAACGTTTAAGGCATGGGTTCAATGTGAGCAGGCAGTAGAGTAAGATCGATATTACGTTTAGGCAACAGAGATAAGCGTGAAAGATATCATACCGCTTCTGAGAGAGATCAGAGAATAAGTGAGTCGTGTCAAACACAGGTGGAGGAACAGGAGTATAAGCCTGAGAACGAGAGAATGTACGGCGGAAATTCTGACTCAAAGCCATAGAACGGCACTTGGGCCGAGAAGTTGAGGCCGGAACAGTGTCTACATGTACCGAATTTTGTGGTGGTGTTGCTCAGAATCATCCGTACCTGGAGTATGAAAAGCATGATCAGGAGATGTTGTTAAGGTTGAGGCAACAGATTCACCAGACATCGGTGTTGGATTTACTTCACGAAGGACCAAAGGAAGAGTTCGGAAGTTAGAAGGTGCAGTTTCCGCGGGAGCAATTAAAACAGACACATATGCAGCAAAGTATGTGTCTGACTTAGAATCAGACGATGAGGATCCCGGCGGAAGAGTAACATCATGCTTCACAAGACGAGAAAGACCAGAGATGAAACGATTCATAATGTTGGGAAGAGGAAAGGTTTTTTTGGATTGATTTGTGAACAGTCGAACGATATGATAGTTTATAAAGAAACTGTAACCTAGAAGTGCAATCGTCTCTTTCCCGCCAACCGTCTTATTGTGAAGCGAGCATAAAATCCCAATGAGCCTTACCACACCTGAAATTGTGTCAACAACAGTAATAGAAACATGACGAATAATTAACACAAAGTACATTGTGAACTAAATGAGCCTTACTCAGAACCCTGTGAAGAGACCACACGTCAAACTTGAGCAACCACTTGACATTAGTGCATGGTCAGAAGAAAGAGAAACCATGGTGATCAATAAGAGCATTTTTTAAAAAACATTTTATAGAAGACTGTGCACGACATTGTGAGTTACCTACCACTTGACTGAATCTTGTGCATGTAACAAAGTGAAAGTGTGTGCAGAGCTCAACAACGGAAACATTGATGTGATATAACAGTGACTAGTCTTTTACACTGGCATGCCTTAATCCAGTGAGAAACAACGTTTTCAGCCTTCTGATGGATCTCAAGGCAGCTGGGATTTCTGTGGGGAGGCACAGTAGAGTTGTAATATGAAACTCGTGTTGTTGTAGTCTCAGCCTTCCCTATTTTTTTATTATCCTTAGCTATTTGACCTCCTTGAGATCCACTCAACTGTACGTGTGCTCATAAGGAATGGTATGACAGGCAGCTCTTTTTCACTGTTCATAAAGTTAGTACATTAATATTTATCATGTTAAGCTACCACAACACACCTTACTTGTTGAAAAAATAGGTCAGAGATCACAGACTCCAATAGATTTTTGCAAGTGAACAAATCTATTGAAATCTAGTGGCTTGGTAAAAACATCAGCGAGTTGCAATTCTGTGCTCACATGATCAACCATGACAACCTTTTCTTCAACCAATTCCCTAATAAAATGGTGTCTTATATCTATGTGTTTGGTCCTTGAGTGTTGTACAGGGTTCTTTGAGATGTTTATGGCACTCTGATTATCACAATGTACCAGCATCGGACCAATCGCATATCCATAGTCATTACTCATTTGTTTCATCCATAATAATTGTGTGCAACAGCTTCCAAGAGCAATGTACTCAGCCTCTGCGGTTGAGAGAGATACATTGTTCTATTTCCTGCTCAACCAAGAAATCAGATTGTTCCCTAAATAAAATCCCCCACCACTTGTAATGCGCCGATCATCCAGGCTACCTGTCCAATCAGCATCATAGTATCCTGCCAAGTTGGGATTGCTATCTTTGGTGTAGTACAATCCGAGATTAGTTGTTCCTTTCACATACCTAACAATTCTTTTGAGGGCTTGTAGATATGACACTTTCGGTTGTGCTTGATATCTTGCATATACTCCAACACTAAAACTGATGTCAGGTCGGCTGACAGTGAGATATAACAGGCTTCCGATCATACCCCGATACAGCTTTTGATCAACATCCTCTCCTTGCTTATCTTTGGACAATTTTCATGTAGTGCTCATTGGTGTCTTGGCAGTCTTGCATAAATCCATTCCAAATCTTGTTACCAAATTCTTGGCGTAAGTACTTTGGGATATGACAATTCCATCCTCATGCTGTTGTACCTGCAAGCCAAGAAAATATGTTAGTTCACCACACATGATCATCTCAAATTCATGTTTCATGCGTTTAACAAAATCAACAACAAGTGCATCACTTGTAGAACCAAACACGATATCATCTACATAAATTTGAACACCATAAACTCATGATTTATGTTATAGTGGAATAACGTCTTTTCCACACTCCCACGTGTGTATCCTTGCTCCATAAGAAAGATTGTTAGCCTCTCATACCATGCTCTGGGAGTTTGCTTCAACCCATACAAAGATTTCTTGAGTCGATACACATGAGTAGGATGATCCACATCTTCAAAACCTTTTGGTTGTTTCACATATACTTCTTCATGAATTACCCCCATTTAGGAAGGCACTCTTGACATCCATTTGGTGTAGTTTGAATCCCATGACATATGCCATACCCAGCAATAACTGAATTGATTCAAGACAAGAAACTGAAGCAAATATCTCATAAAAGTCGATTCCTTCCACTTGTGAGTACCCTTGGGCAACCAATATGGATTTTTTCCGTACCACATGGCCTGTTTCATCTATCTTGTTCTTGAAGATCCACTTGGTCCCCAAAACATTGACATCTTCAGGCCTAGGCACCAATGTCCACACTTTACTCCTTTCAAACTGCTCCAGTTCCTCTTGCATTGGTCCAATCCAGTATTCGTCTTCCAATGCTTCCTTATGTATCTTTGGCTCTATTGTGGACACAAAGCACGAATACCCAACCATTTCTCTGAAATTGACCTTCTTCTGCCTAGTCACTCTAGCATCAGTGACTTTACCAATAACATCCTTCTCTGAGTGATTTTGACGAACACTTGGTTGGTCCATTATCAGATCTTCTCTATTCATAGCAACCTCTTCTGTTTCTGTCACACCTCCAGTTCCAGTGGAATCCTGTCCTACTGTCTGCCTTGATACAGAGAGTTATAGGTTAGTGATATCTTCAGTGATCTGCTGAAGATCATCAAACACAACATTCAAAGTCTCCATCACAACCTTGGTACGTTTTTTATAAAGTATGTACGTTGTACTTGTGACAGAGTAACCCAAGAAAATTCCTTCATCACTTCTGGCGTCAAATTTTCCCAGTTGATCTTTATCATTAAGTATGTAGCACACACACCCAAATACGTGGAAGTAGTTCACACTTGGTGGTTTCCCTTTCCACAGTTCATATGGTGTTGTTGCAGTACCTTTCCTGACATATACTCTGTTGTTGATGTAACATGTTGTGCTACTAGCTTCAGCCCAAAAGTGTTTGGCCACTTGATTTGCATGTAGCATAGCCCTAGCGATCTCTTGTAGATTTATGTTCTTGCGTTCAACAACTCCATTCTATTGGGGTGTCCTTGGTGCAGACAGCTGATGAGTTATACCTTGATCAGCACATAATTTTTCAAAGACTTCATTCAGGAATTCACCTTCCCTGTCACTTCATATGGTCTTTATACAATACTTCTCATTTTTTAGTTGCAAAGCCAGAATCCTGAAGCTATCCAAGGTCTCCGATTTTTCTCTAAGGAATCTGACCCATGTGTATCTTGTGAAGTCATTAACAAGTATAAAAATATACTTTTTTCCATCAATGTTTTCCACTTGTATGGGTCCAATTAGATCCATGTGTACTAAATCCAACGGTTTCTTTATAGTGATGTCTGCGACTCTTGGATGGTGTACCTTGACTTGTTTGTCCTGTGAACAAGGACCACACACAAACTTGTCATCTTCTTTTAGCTTAGGTAAACCAACGTACCAGCTCATTGTTGGACAGTTTCAGCAATGTCTTGACATTCACATGCCCCAATTTTCGGTGCCAGAGGTCCACTTGACTGGTTGCTGTAGCAGTAAGGCATCGTTTTTCTGGTTTCCACATATAGCAGTTGCTTCCTGTTGTTTTTTCTTGAAGCTTCACATCACCTACTTCATCAATCGCTTGACACGATTTCTGGTAAAAGTTACTGCTAAGCCCTCGTCACAGAGTTAACTAATGCTGATCAGATTAATTGTTAGCCCCTCAACCAGGTATACATTCTGAAGCTTTTAATTGGTTTTACCGCAGGTATCTCATCGCCCTTTGATTTTACCTTTAGCTCCCCCTCCAAAATTAACCATACCGATGTTGGCAACTTCAAGATCTTTCAAGGCCTCTGTTTGACCTGTCATGTGCCTAGAACATCCACTATCAAAATACCAGGCTTCAGTTTGTTGAACCTTCTGTCTCATTTCAGAGCTCAAAGCTGAGTAACAGTACAGAAACTCCTTTCTCACCCAGACTATGTCTCTGTATCGTTTGTCAACATGAGAGTCATGATGGTGTAGTATCTGAAATATTATGTCACCCCACCAGTAACAATCATTATGAGTATGTCCATACTCCTCACAATAGCTACATGGTTTGTACATCTTGGACTTCCCTTTTGGTTTCTGTCTCTAGATCTTTCGAGGGATATTCTTGGTCCTTGATCCCTCACCCATTTGCCTTTTGCATGTCGTAGGTCCTGTCTGCTTTTGGTTGTGCCCCACTGTTGCCTTGAAAAATGTGGTGGATGCACTGGACTTTCCATGATATCCCAGGCCCCAGTTGACAGTATCGGGTTGTCCAGATCTTTAGTCCCTTTTGACATCATCTTGATTTGTTTTAGTTGTTCTTGAAGTTGGTGCTGCAACAGCTTAGACTTACCATTTTCCTCTTGTATTTTGCTTCTAAGAATCTTAATTACTTCAACCAGAGTTTGATTTTCTTGAGTTAGTTCATCATTCTGAGTTTTGAGTGACACTACATTTTCACACAAAATCTTGTTTTCTTCCAGCAAGGTTACCTCAACATCCATATCATATTCAGAGTCTTCCTCAATGATCCCAACATATGCCACTAGATTCATCATTTCTTCTTCACTATCATCCTCAGACTCAGTATCCTCACTTTCATTGTCTTCGCTGACATAGGATTTCTCTTTGCGTTTTTGAGAATTAACACACTCAGACTTGAGGTGTTCATATCCCTTGCATTCGAAACATTTGATTGTTTCCTTCTTCTTAAGATTGGGACAATCCATTTTGAAGTGTCCAAAACCTTAGCATTCATGGCATTGAACATCATTTCTGCGATAACCTCTATCAATGTCAGGCTTTTGTTCAAGTCTATTCCCACTTGAGTTCTCCTGTTTTTGGCTTCTGTCATGCTTTTTAAAGTATTTCTTGACTATAAGACTCACCATATCCTCCAAGGATTCTGAGTTAACTGGTTCAGTTGCTGTGAAGGCAACACCAATTTTCTTTTTGGGTTCTTCCTGTTTGATTTCCATTTCTCTAGCCTGCATCATACCTACCACTTGTTCGAAGGACATTTCGTCTGAATTTTTGGAGATTTGGAGCGCTGACTTATTTGACTGATACTGACTGTATAAACACCTCAGATATTTTTTGACCAATTTCTTATCCTTGTACGTTTTTCCCAAGACTCCTAATGCATTACCAATGGACGACAACTTCCCACTAAATTCTTCTATACTTTCGTCTTCCCTCATTTTAATTCGTTCAAACTCAGATGCCAGGAGATCAACCCTTGATCGTCTCACATCATCAGTTCCTTCATACGTTGCTTGAAGGATATCCCAGGCTTATTTTGCAGTCTTGCAACCTTGGACCTGTTTGAACTGATCCTTGGTAAGTGAGCACCAGATGGTAGATAAGGCCATAGAGTTGTACTTGGACTTTAATTTTTCCGCATCAGTTCACTCACTAGATTCTCTATCTACCCATACACCTTGTTCATCCTTCTTTTGTGGTATGGACCATCCGGTAGTGACAAATTCAAAGCTTCCTCATCAAGTCCTTTCAACAGTTCTCTTATTCGGACTTTCCACCAACCGAAGTTGTCCGTATCTAGCAGCAATGACCTTATCATAGGGAGTTGATTGTTCTCCATTGTGATTTCCACAGGATCTTCACCCGATTTATAAGAAGATTATTTCTTGTTCAGATGCCCGCTCTGATACCAATTAAAAAATAGAGACAACCTTTCCCTTAACACAAAATTTTATTTCACATTACAATTACAAGAGTTTCTTTTCAATCTTGTATCACAAGTTATTCTCTAATACACTTGTGTTGTACTCTCACAAACCAACACAAAGACTCTCACCCAATAACTCACAAAGATCAAATCTCTCTCAAACCCCAATCTCACTTTTATGCGGCACAAACTTTTTTTTCACCTTGCCCACCTTTTTATCCTTCACACCCAAAATCCTTAAGTTTGTTTCCTTTTTCAACTTGATCCGATTCCTTTTCTCAAATCATTCTATAATCTTCATTTCCTCTTTTGCTTTATTTGCACCATTCCGTTCTTGAAAGCATTTAGTGACTCCAAGTTGGTGTTCCCGCTTCCTTTTAAGTTGTAATTCCTCTTGATGTTGTGTCATCAATTTCTTGCATCCACAAATTTTAACCAAAATGACGCTGTTTTGCTTCTTAATCAACCATAAAATTTACGTGGATGCTGACTCAGGTCGGTTAACTGTAAATTAAACATTATTAACGATTTTGATGAAATTAGCACAAAATTGATAGATTGTGTATAAATTAACTAATTATTATAGTTTATGTATGAATTCGCACCGTTGATAAGTTTATATATAAGTCATATGATCATAATTCGTATTTGAAATGGCCGATTTTCTGTAGATACGTATACAATTTACTATTAATTAGATTAGTCCATATATATATATATATATATATATATATACTTAAATCCCTGATGATATATAGTATTATTTAAGTATGTCGATAGATATATCGTTGAACTAATATATTGTCTGATAATATTCAGAATTATTTTCTTATAAAAAGAAATGGGTGACCATGTCCTTCTCTCTATGAACAAGAATGCTCCACGTTCACTAAAATCTAAAATCAAAAAGCAATCGAAAACGAAATGTAAGAATAATTATTAAAAAAGAAAAAAAGAAATATCAAGAAGAAGAAGAATCGAGGTCTTTGAATCGCGCGTCACATGTATGATGTATTTATATAAAAGATTTGTGACCTGTCCATTGTTTTCACTTGTCAACTTCTTAATCCATTTTAGTGTTTCTTGAGTGAAAGAAATCAATATTATCATTTTACGAGATAATTACTCAAAATTTTATCAAAACGATTACATTTTGTATTATCTTTATGATTATCTTAACAATCAAATGTCGAATAATAAGATAGTTAATAATAAAATTACATTTGTTATACAATCTCAATAATAAGATGGTTAGAAAACAATGATATTTGTTATATTTTTTGGGTCAATAAAATAATAGTCATCTCTCTTTAGGATTCGACACGTATCCTTCCCAAATATAGTTAGAACTTTGCAATCTGTACACTTGTTCAATATTTTGATTATTTATAAATTCATATATTTGCCTCTTTTGACTCTTTTTTAATTAAAAGTCTTGCCTAACTCTCTCAATACGTGTACATTTCACAGTAACGAGAAATTGCCTTCCACGAGTGTATTATTGAATTGTTTTTTTAACTTATGAAAAGGATAATTATTAGTGCCTTTTTTCTCGATAGATTTTATATGTGGAATAGTTAGTGCATCTTCTTTAATTTGGATGACAAGAACGTATAGTGCTTGAAGGAAAAGGTAAGTTGAGTTGGGGTAATTATATGGAGAATTCTGATAGATACACATCTTTGTTAGGCTTTTCTGAATTCTAGAAGATGGACAACTGGCTTTACACGTGTCGCTTTTTCTCGACGGTTCATGCACCCGAACGTACGGCACCAAATTATCGAATAATTGTCGAAACAATAGCTGGACCTGAAAGCTTCGGTGATTCCGATTTCTCATAGGAAAGAAGCTACTATAATTATCGCGACGATGTTATAAGTAATAATTTAGAGATTTTAGATAAGGACTTCTAAGTTACAAAGATAATAGAAACAACAGAGTAAATAAGTTTATGTTTTATTAATTGATCATAATTTGTTACAACAAAATATATATATATATAATACTCTCTCAATTACTAAATCAAAAATAATAAATATATATTAGATAATCAAATTAAATCAATCTAACCACAACATTTTGATTGAATAGTTTGATATATTGTGATAGTCCCTCTCAACAATCAACATGTAGTGTAGATGTTAAGCAAACCCATCTTGGAGATCAAATCTCGAAAAGAAAAGAGATAGAGAGCCTTTGTAAAAGGATCAGCAAGTTGAGCCTTAGTATTAATATACAATGTCTTCAAAAAACCAGACTTAATCTTCTCCCTACCAATGTGACAATCATTCTCCACATGCTTTGTCTTTTCATGAAAGACAACATTAGTACTAATATGTATAGCAACCCTATTATCACCAAACAAATTAATAGGCAAAGAAACATGAATCCTAAAATCAGAAAGCACCTTTGAAATCCAAAAAAGCTCACGAGTACCAAAGGCCATGGACCTATATTCAGCATCTGCAGAGCTGGCTGAAACAGTTTATTGTTTCTTGGTTTTCCAAGAGATCAAAGAACCACCAACAAACATACAATAACCATACACAAAACACCGAGCATCAAGGCAAGTAGACCAATTAGAATCAGTAAAGCCACTGACAATGAGATCATAATATACACTAGAAAACAGACCCAAGCCTATAGTTCCTTTCATATATCGTAGTACCTTGTAAAAAACCTGAAGATGTGGCTCACGAGGCTGAGAAGAAAATTGACATAACTTTGTGACAGCAAAAATATCTGGTCTTGTTGTCATTAAGTACATAAGACGCAAAACTAATCTCCTATAACCAGCTGCATCGTCCAACAAAGTACCAACATATAAAGAAAGATTATGATGTGTCTCCATGGGTATACAAGAAGGCTTACAACCAAGATATTAAGCATCTGAGAGCAACTCAATAGTATACTTTCTCTGACAAACTGAAATACATTTGTTGTTACGAGCAACGTCCAGGCCCAAAAAATAATGCAAATCTCTTAAATCCCTGAGCTTGAAACTGTTCTGTAAAACCTACTTCAAAGTAGCTAATCTAGAATCATCATTACTAGCAATAACAATATCATCCACATACACCAAAACCACAAGAACGATATCCTTATCCAACTTAGTAAACAAAGTAGTATCAGCAAAAGACTTCACAAAACCTAACTCCAAAAGAGTATGGGAAACTTTGAGATATCAACACCTAGATGCTTGTTTTACTCCATAAAAGGACTTATGGAAACGACAAACAGCATTTGGTGGCAAATTGTCCCCCTTTCTTGATGCATATCCTTGAGGCAGTGTCATAAAAATCCCCTCATTCAAGTCACCATTAAGAAAAGTATTTGATATATCAAGTTGAGACAACTTACAATTTAGTTTAGCAGAGATAGTCAATAAAATATGCACAGTGGTAAATTTAGATACATGGGAAAAACGTGTTACCAAAATCCACACTCTTTTCTTGTGTATAACCTTTAGCAACTAAACGTGCTTTATATCTTTCTATACTGCCATATGCATTTTGTTTAATAGTGAAACTCCATCTACAACCAATAGTAGTCTTATCAAGAGGTACAGAACAAATACTCCAAGTTTGAGTTTGTTCCATAGCCAAAAACTTTGTGTCCATAGCCTCACACCACTCTTTACATTTCTTAGCCTCTGAAAAATTGTCCAGTGCCTGAGCTTTAGTAATATAATTGATAAAAGATCCAAGAGGAACAGAAAGGTGAGAATAAGAAGTATAAGGAGAAATTGGATAACAAGTAGTGTGAAGTTTGGAAGAATTGATTTGTTAGTTCTATAAATAAGATGGTAATTTGGATATACGTTTGTGAGGTTGGAGAACATAAGGTACAACAACCTCAGAAGACACAACATCTTGAGTGTGATGTGTATCAGAAGACACCATTATAGATTAATTAGTGTCAAGGGAAGCAGAAAAAGAAGCATGAGGAAAGAATTTTATTGCATCATCCGTGATATTGGATGAAGCAAAAGGAAAGATATCCTCATGAAAAACAACATGCCTTGAAACAAAAACAGAACTTTTCTCCAAATCAAGTAACTTGTAACCCTTGAAACCACTTGGATAGCCTATAAACACACATGCTCTGGCCCTAGGTTGAAATTTATGTCTAGATTTAAATATATGCCAAACATCCAAAGGTCCTAAGCAAACTATAGTCAGGTAATTGAGTAATTAAAACTTCATAAGGTGATTTATTGTGTAACAAAGGACTAGAAATTCTATTGATGAGAAAAATAAAAGTCAAAACACAATCACCTCAATAAGCTAAAGGAACATGTGATTCAAATAATAAAGCCTAGCAACATTCAAAATATGTTGATGCTTCCGTTCGACAATTGAATTTTTCTCAGGTGTTTCTAGACAAGAGTGTTGAGTCAAAATACCTTCTTACAAGTATAAAGTAGTAAAATTCAGCTCATGAGCATTATCTGATCTAACACATTTTATCTTATTATTAAACTGAGTTTGAATCATAGTTATAAAAAAAGAAGGAAAATTGGTCAAAACATCAGATTTTAACTTCATCAAATATATCCAAGTTGCTCTACTATGATCATCTACAATGGTGAGAAAATAACGAAAACCTTCAACTTTTAGAACATATAAAGGTCCTAAAACATCAATATGAATCAATTCAAAGCAAGACTTACGAGCATGATTATGAGAAGGAAAATGAAGATGTTTCTGCTTAGCTATAGGACAGATTGAAAAATGTGAAATATCTTTATTTTTATGCTTAGTTATATGTAAAACATATGATAAAGATCTATCTTTGACAAAGCATGATGTCCTAATCGGCTATGCCACTTATTTGCATCAACAGAAGCAGAAAAACAAGTATTAGAGACTCTACCTTGGACAAAAAAATCAGGAAAAGATTCAACTTCATCTAAAATATAGAGATTATGCATTTCTTTACCCTTCTCAATCATCAATTCCCAATTATGATCTTGAATATAACATGCATTAGAAGTAAAATTAACTTCAGAATTCAAACTTTTGGTCAAAACACTAACACTCAAAAGATTAAATTGAAACTCTGGAATGAACAACACATTATGCAGAGACAAATTTTGATTGAGTTTAATGTAACCAATACCAACTATGCTTACCGTATACCCATTTGGAAGTGTGACATAAGTTCTATCTAAAGTCTTAAAATCTTGAAAAAATGCCTAGAATGAGAGACATGATGTCTAGCACCTGAATCTACTATCCAAGTGTTAGGAGACAAGTTTGTTTCTGGAGTAGGTTGAGAAGTAAGCATGTTATAAAAAAACATTATAAAGAGTAAAAAAATGTACCAGAAATATGTGAGACCAAAGGTACGATTGAATTAGAGGCATCATAAATCTTTGAAGCAGACGTGTTATTTTTAAAAAGTAGTTGTTGATTAAGGTAAGAAATCATTTGTTGAATTTTCGCTTTAGAGTATGTGTTAGATGCACTTGTAATATCTTTAGGAGAAACAACTTTATCCATATTCCCAACCATATTTGCTGAACCAACATTAACATTTTTTGGGAGGCTCCATTCTGGTTGTTTTTGTTATTCTATCCAGGTGGATAACCATGCACCTTTGTAACACTTATCTATTGTATGTCTTTGTTTCCCAAATGAAAGCAAGTAGGCTCGATATTCTGAGTTCCTTGTGCAAGAGAGACAGAACCAATAATTGTATCAGTAGTTGAAACTTAGAAAGATGCAGGATGATTAACAGATGAATGCTGGACGAGGCTTCATATTAAGTATTTGACCTTTGATATTTTAGAATTTATCATGTAGTCACATCAAGAATTTTGCACCTTCTATCAACTCTTGAACTTTACCACAATGACAACTGCATAGAAAACCATATTTCATACTAGCCAACTATTCCCATAGTGTTTTCTTCTTTGTATAGTAAGAAGACAAATCCAATGATCCTTGATTCATAAGCATAACAATTTGTTCAAGTTGATACTTCCTAGGTAAATTTGTAACTCGATATATTTTCTCTAAATCCATCCAAACTTCTGCAGCATCTTTGTAATATATAACACTATCATAGATATTTTTAGTAACGAAATTCAACAACCAAGATTTAACTAAGCTATTGCATGTACGCCGGATCTTGAACATAGCATCAGCTTTCAAAGGTCTTGGTAATGTTCCATCTACAAAACTAAGTTTATTCTTCGCATCTAAATTATCGGTCATAGCTATAAACCACTAATTATAGTTCGATCCATCTAAAATATGTGAAAATATAACTAGTCTAGGATGGTCAGCTGGATGAAGAAAGTAAGGACTATGAATGTTATCGTAAGACTCTAAACCATCATAACGAGTATCTGAACCTCGATTACTCTTTGGAGGAGCTGACGATTTTCACTTTGGTGATCCATGGATATATTCATTAGTTTCCGCCTATGTATCGTGATTCACAATGCTTGGATTTCTTGATTCAAGGTTTGAGCTCCGATTATAGAGTTTTCGTCCATTTTTTGCCATTTGAAACTAATCTGATGATTTTACCAGCTCAAATTGATAAAAACAGCTAAAAACACGATCGGTTTATGAAATTGAAAGAAAATCAAGATCAAAGAAGAAGAAATGAAGAATCTAATGAATTAGATTTGAGGAATCTTATCACTCGCTCTAATACCATAAAAGAATCAACCGAATAAATAAGTTTATGTTTCATTAATTGATTAAAGTTTGTTACAACAAAGTACTTATATAACACTCTCTCAATCACTAAACCATAAATAATTAATCTATACTAGATAACCAAACTAAACCAATCTAAACCACAACATCTTAATTGAATAGCTTGATATATTGTGATAAGAGGCGATCAAAATAGGTCAAATAATCTTTATATATTCATTTGATTTCAATGTTAATATATACAACTCTCATACGTAATAATACGAGATCTCTATGCAATAGTATGTCGTTATCTACTCCTAAATATATAAAATATATATATAGCTCAATACTCTCCTCAAGTGGGAGTATGGAGATCTCGAACGTCCAACTGTGACATAAGTGTAGTGAACTGTTGTTTCCTCAAAACTTTAGTTCAGATATCCGCGAGTTGTTGTTTGGTCTCAACGTGAGATGTAATGATGAGACCAGCTTTGATAGCATCCCTAACCTAATAACACTCGATCTCCACATGCTTCGTGCGTTCATAAAGACGTAAAGAGCGAATTTGTTGTCACAAAACAACCTAGTTGGGACATTAGATGGAAATCTTAAGCCGGATAAGAGTTGATGCAGCCACTTGATTTCCTTAGTCGCGATAAACATAGCACGATACTCCACTTCGGCTGAAGAGTGGGATATTACATCTTGCTTCTTAGTTTTCCAAGAGATAGGTGAAGTGCCAAGAAGCACAACATATGGTAAGAGATCGTCGAGTGAGCGGTCATGTAGCCTAGTCCGCATCGCAATAGATGGAGAAGCGCACATCAGAAGAGGAGCTAAGCAAAATTCCTTATCCAGCACTACCCTTCAAATATCGGACCACATGTAATCTTGCATCAAAATGGCTCTCCCGCGATGATTACATAAACTGGGAGAGAACATGAACTGAGTAACAAATATTGGGTCTAGTATTAGCCAAATAGATTAAACGTCCAACCAAGTATATGAACCTAGCTAGATCTGGAAGCAAAAGACTAGAGGCGAGAGAACCTGTCTTTGCAACAATATCCAACACATGTTTACATTGTGTCATGACGATGCCTTTCGAACTATGAGCAATCTCAATACCAAGAAAGTATTTTAGTTTTCTCAAATCTTTCATGTGAAAGCAATGTTCTAAGTAAGTTGTGAAATTCTGTATGGCCTGAGAATAATTGCCACAAATAATTAAATTGTTAACATAAATCAAAACATGAATCTCCACTTTTCCACGAGTATAGGTAAACAATGAATAGTCAATATATGACTAAATAAACCCAGCGGTAATAAGAGCATTCATAAGCTTCTCGAACCAACATCTTGGAGTTTGACGAAGCCCACAAAGAGACTTGTGTAGCCTACACACTTTGGTTTTGTCGGGATGAACGAAACCTTGTGGCATCTTCATATAAACCTCTTCATGAAGATCTGCATAAAGAAACACATTGTAAACGTCCATTTGATTGACCTCCCAGTTATTCGTCGTTACAAGACTCAACAAACAACACATCGTAGTCATCTTGGCCACTAGAGCGAAGGTTTTGTCAAAGTTCGTGCCTTCCACCTGAAGATTTTTTTTTTTGTTGTAATGTTATACTATATTCCAACAAAAAACTTTACAAGAATGTTTTCATTAAGAGATTAATTGGAGAGTAAAAATTAAACACACTTTTAAATCAATTAGAAACTAAAAGAACTTGAAATCAACTCAAGGCAACCGAGATCGAAACCAGTCTTGAAGCAAGGAAGGAATTGGTAAAGTCCCACCAGTTCGGAGTGTAGCTATCTTGAGCTTGATTGAGGCTTCAATGACACGAACCATCTCATGAATTTGCTTCGGAGTCTCCCCGTGTCTTCTTTTATTACGCTCCATCCACAAGTGATGAATTGTACTTTGGAAAACCAGCTTCAATAGCAAAGAGAGGGAGTTAGAGTGAACCTGTAGTATCCGCTGCTCCACCTCGTCCCATTTATTGGTATATAGACAGCCCATTAAAGGAAAAGCAAGATTCCTCCATAATGCCGAAGTGTATGAGCACAAAAAGAACAGGTGCTGAATAGACTCAATCTCCGAACCACAAAAAATACATGTGATTGAGGCTGAAGTATTCCACATTGCAATTCTTCCACCTGAAGATTACAAAGAACAACCAACTATATCTTGTAACGTTCAATCGAACCATCGGAATTGTACTTAATTTTGAACACCCACATTATGCCAAGAGGAACCTTGCCCACTAGTAAATCCACAACATTACATGTGTTATTTTTCTCAAGATCCTTGATTTCACTAGTCATAGCACATCTCCACCTTTCATCTTTAACAGCTTGAGAATAATATTTTGGCTCCGTAGCACTCACAATATCTGTAAAATACGCTTGATGACGAGCAGAAAATTTCTCATAAGAAATAGAGAGATTGAGGGGATAAAGTGTGTTATCTTGGATCGTATCGGAGGATGAGATGTCGTAGTGAGAGAAAGGAATGCGATGAATGTTGTATACTAGGTAACCGTTGAGCTTCACTGAAGGTTGGCGGACACATGACTTTGGCGAGGAGGAAAAACTGAAGCTTCGGGAATAATGATAGGAGGTGAAGTAGGCTCAACTGAGGTGTGAGGTGTCGTGATAGCTTTTGGTGTAACACACAATTTCGCGAGTGTAACGCACGGATCAGCGTGTATGATACACAGAAATGAACCAGGGTCTAACGTAAAATTATGATTCAGATGGAAACTCCCCCTGATCCCAAGAGCATCAAAATCATCATGAGGAAACAAATTCATATAAGGAACGATGTTTGTTGTAGGGGATGTATCAATGGCACCATGTGATGAAGTGTAAGGAAGAATATCTTCCTTAAATATAACATCGCATGACACCAAGAGATCATCTGTTTTAAAATCACACAATAACCATCCTTTCTTACTGAAATGATACCCGAGGAAAACGCACTTTTTCTATGTGATTCGAACTTGTTTTTAGAACGTAGTTGGTGATGAGCATAATAAAGAGACTCAAACACATGAATAGCTTCATATAAAGGTGTAGATCCATAGAAAATCTTGTGTGGACAGAGACCTTGAAGAAGCTTAGTTGGTGTCAAGTTAATGAGGTGAGCTGCATAAAGAACATCTTCATCCCAAAAATGAATAGGCATGTGTGAGTGAAACATGAGTGAACACACAACATTCAAAAAGTATATGTGCTTTCTTTCAAAGCGACCTTTTTCTATGGAGTCCCAATACACGATGTTTGATTCAAGATCCCTTTTTCACAAAAGTAATACGCAAGACACAATAACTCAGCGCAGTTGGCACTGCGAACTATTTTGATTGATTTTCTAAACTGATTTGAGGTATAAATGTAGAAGTTTTGTATCACGCCTCTAACTTCCGGATTCTCAAAAGCAAGAGCGTCCAAACCGTTCGCGAGAAATCATCCAAGATTGTCAAAAATATCTATCTCCACGAGTCGATGCAACACGATACAATCCCCAAACATCAACATGAATTAATGAAAAAATATATGTTGCATTATTATTACTGTCAGTAAATAACAATCTTGTTTTCTTAGCCCTAAAACATGTGTCACTAGGACTAGGACTAGCTAAATTACTAACACCATAAAACCATGATAATTGTGACAAAGCCGAAAAACATGGATGCTCAAATTGTTTGTGCCACAAAACTAGATATGTATCCTTC
The DNA here is from genome assembly GCA_900406425.1 of Iberis pinnata. Lineage (NCBI taxonomy): Eukaryota > Viridiplantae > Streptophyta > Magnoliopsida > Brassicales > Brassicaceae > Iberis > Iberis pinnata. Next base: position 24,549 of record OVBE01001587.1, read on the forward strand.
ACTTTCTAGTTCACCCTTGCAATCTTGACATCCTTAAAATAGTAGACTCCCTCACATTCATCACGTGTTCCAATCAGCGTCCTCGAAGAAAGATCATGTAATGCATACAATGTGTCAATAGAATAGGCACTACAATTTGATTCTTTTAGCAATTTCGAAACCAAAATTAGTGGAGAATTGAGGTTAGGTACATAGAGAACATTCGCAAGAGAGATGCGATATGTCAAAAGTAAAACCCATGTTCTCTTTGATGACGTATTTGATCCATCTGCAAACACAATTAGACATGGAGAAGTCTCTCTCAAATTAACAAGAAGTGAAACATCAACAATCATATGTTGTGATTCCCTTGTGTTGAGGATCACATCACCTAATCTCTTACCATTTAATTTGTCACTATTGTTGGATCTATCATTCAACATTTGAGTCAACGCCTTCCACTGCTCCTATGTGAGTTGTGGTACCACACTAGTTGAGTGTGGTATCACACTTGTTGGATTAAGACTCGTTGCACAAGCGAAGTTAGCTTGTTCTCTGTCTCTACCTCTATTGCGACCGCCATCTCTGCATGTTCCTTGTCTACCTTTGTTATTTCGTTCAGCGAGCCACTCTGGATACCTCACGAGTTGACAATAACCACTCTTGTCGTGACCCGTCCTTCTGCTATGAGCATAAGTTCTGTAACAGCTTTTTTGTGACTCATGTTGCTGTATTTTCTATCCTCGAATTTCGTCTTGCCAAGAAACTTATTGCTTCTTGATGTTTTCTAGCCTTTTACGAGTTCAACCTATCTTATTCTCTAATCACTTTGTTATACACCATACCAAGATTAAGAAGTACATATGCCTTATTGATAGCAGTCAACACGTGACCAAATCTTGACTCGTCCAAACCCATCACAAACTGATGGACACATTCTTCTTCTTTTTTCTTCTCATACGTCAATGTTGCACCACAAGTACACGCCAGTGGTGGTCTGTACATCTGCAATTCTTTTCAAATCTTAGCGAGGCGACCATAGTAGTCAATCACTGCCTCATCATCTTGCTTCACGAAGCTTACTTGCTCATCAACTGATGAACCCTAAGCTTATTGCTTGCAATAAACCTTGCTTTCAAATTTTCCCAAAGCTTACTTGCTCATCAACTGATGAAAGTTACGGTTGACCTCACCCTAGGCTCGATCAACGTTCTCAATCATCCCACAATCATATAACTTACACACAGACATGCTTCATAATCGGCATGCTTTCCACTTAGTTTCTTCAAGGCTCCGTCAATGAAACCCATCTTCCTTTTCGCTTGTAAAGCGTTCATCATCTATGTAACTCATTCATTGTAATTATCACATTTTAATTGAACGGAGGTGATCATTACTCCTGGATTATCCGAAAGATAAATCGAGTAAGTTGTTGCTTTCTTCCCGGACACGTCGGATACAATATATTTTTCTCCCATCTCACGGATGGAAGACTTTCAAATGGTCAACAAAGCGTAAAAGTATTTTTAGATTTAAGATTGGATCTGCTTAGACACCATATAAAGTTACATAGGCGATCAAAATAGGTCAAAGAATTTCGGTGTATTCACGTGATTTCAATGCCAATATACATAACTCTCAGACGTAATATTACGAAATCTCTATGTAATATAATGTCATTATCTACTCCTAATTATATGAAATATATATTTAGCCCAATAGAACTAAAATTTATATTTTAGACAAAATATGTGAAAGTTAAAAAATACGCTTTTTAATAAAGTAACATTATCATAATTAATTATTATTAGAATGAATGTGACAAAATAAATATAAGAAGGTAACTAAAATCTATATAAGAACATGATATTTAACATAGTTGACTATATTAGTTATGTCTACATATAAATTTTTTTTTAAAAAATTATAATGAGAGTTTCATTATTGTTTTTGTAAGCGTAAATAATAAAAGTAATAAATAATATTTACATTTGTTCAAGAATACTAAATTAGTGGGTTTTTCTCAAATAAAGTTATCAAGTGCGGAATCTAGCAACACACTTAAGATTCAAAGCATATTTTAATAAAGAAAAAAAAATTCACAATGCCATATAAACTCATATAGTTAACAAATATATCATAATGTCCATAGTTTGTGAACCATACCATATTCTCTATTGTTGAAAGTCAAATTTATCTTCATTTCTTACTCTTTCAATCCTTTGAATTTCCTTTTTTAGTTTTCAATTTTCTTATAAAAAATACATCTATCATCATTCTCACTCTTTCACTTTTTCCAAATTTTCTCTCATCTTGGCTCCCCACTTCACACTTTCTTCTTCTCACTTCATTACTATTCATCATCATCTCCATTAGAGTTCCATCTTTTTTTCTTTTTTTTTCTCTTTCTTAAAATAATGTTTCATCGTCTAGATATAATAATCTACTAAAAATAAATAACTTGTCTATAATTGGAACCACATAGCAAGTTTAAAAGATTGAAATATATAACCATGGACACAATTAAATAAAATGTATATCGGCAGAACCACATAACAATTTTAAATGATTGAAAAGTATAACCATAGACAAAAACAAATAATATGTCTATTAGCAAAATCACTTGTCTATTGGCAAAACCACATAACAAGTTTAGTGGTCTGAAAAGTATAATCATTGACAAAAGTTAATAACTTGACTATCAGTAGAATTAAATGTACGTCACTTCATGTTTTCAAATGCACGTCACTCCATGTCTCTTAAATCCAAACATTTTTTTTGGCGGGAATCCTTGCGGAAATCAGCTAGGGGCACACGCTGATAATTTGCTGAGTACCACAATATCATATTTTTGGTATATTTGGAAAGAATATGTCTTTATGGTACATATAGAATTGATGTCCATCAATTATGGCATTTCCAAAAAAAATTTCATTTAATTAATCTCCATATTGAATTGAATCTTCCAAAAAGATATCATATATATTGGAATGCACATTTTAGAACTAGAAGTACAAGATTGTACATTTTGAATTCAGTAAGTCCAAACAACATTGAAACTTGTTCTAAGAGACGGCTTGGTGAACGAATCAGTAAATTCTAGTTTTTCACCTGACTTTTTCTTATGACAGTAGCGGTTTCTTCCTAAATTTCTCATTACCATATATTTTTGTATGAAACTCCATCTCATCTCTTATTGTGACATGCATTTCTCATAATTAATATATGAAATAATTTCCATAAATGTGAATAACTTAATAACATCCATCTCTTTTGCAACATTTAGTACATGACTCACCAAATCTTTGAATTCATAACTCTATGATGACCTCACATCAATCCTTATTGGTCGATGTATACTAATGCTCTTATGCATTTTTTATGTTGGTGTAAGTTTTATCAAGTCAGTTTCTTTCTATAGCTCTTGATATTTTACATATTGTTGCATATCACCTTGTTTCCGATGAACATGTAGTTCCACCTATTTGTCAACACTACCAGATTTTGTTTAAATTTAGCAGACTTACCTAACACACATCTGAAAGTATATGTGATCCACGATTTAACTCTGATGAACAAAAATTCTAGAATATTATCAGTATGTAGTCTCCTGATCTATGTCTTAATTGATTTACCTTGTGAATCTCTAGTGATGCAACAATAAATGAACCTGTAATGGTTTCTTGAGGATCAAATATGAATCCTTGTAGATATCCATAATTTCATCTCCACCTAAATACTTGAAACTTCTACTATAAAAAAAACTTACATATATCAAGTTTTTTTTCTATTGAAAAACACGTCTGACATCGTCCAGTCTGCATTTTCAATCATCATGTATCCTAATCTTGATCAGATTGTTGCTTCGTGTTAGGAAGGTTTGACTTCTAATGTAATTTCTCCTCGTAGTAAATTTACAAATATTTTTCTGGTTTAATATCCTTCGAAGACCACTTTTGATCTTTCTTTTCTTATGGAAACTGTGTCTCTTACCACGTGTGGGTGCTAAGTCATATGCTTGACTATATGAACTTGAACCATATGCCTTATGGCGTAACTCCCTACTATTTAGTTCTGATATAACTTCTTCTAAAGTTATTTTATTTTTCCCAATAGTAAACAATTTAACAAAGTTTTCATATGAATGTGGTAAAAAGACTAATAGAATCAACACAACATCCTCCTTTGACCTTGACATCAATAATTTTTAGCCCAACAATATTGGATTTAATTTGTGTGAGTAGTTTGGAGTTGCGTACCTCCCTGCATTCGTAGCAAAAAAAGACGTTGTTTTATAAGCATCTCATTAGTTAGAGACCTCGTCATATACAAAAATTTTAACTTCAACTGCAAACTCAAATTAGTCTTCTCATCATAAAATTCGATAATGATTTAATATGCTAAGCTTAATAGAATTGTTGAATATGTCTTCTCTTCCAAAACCTTCTTATTAATGGAAGTGATTTCTTCTCGGATAGAGAATCTTAGAGACTTTACTTCTTCAATAGAGACTACTTGTTAATATTTGCTAGAGGCTGGAACTATTTTTTCTTGATAAACTTGTCGATTTTCACATTTATATAAGACATCTCTTCACCATATCGCAAGCTCGACACTCTGATACTAGTTTGTTATAGCGAATTGAATAGTTAAACGAAAAAAATGTAAAAACGTAATATTGAACATAGTTCACAAAATTGGCTACATCCACAAACAAATGAGAGACTTAATTAATAGAAGCGATTTTTCAAAATACATATTAGAGTTTCACATACTTAAATCCCAAGTAAACCAAATACACATTCAAAACATCTTTTAACAAATTACAGTGGTGTTTGATTGAGTTTTAATTTTTTTTTTCTATAACCTTCAAATAAGTTCAACAATGTGTACTTAATTGTTTTTTTTATTTTAGTAAGTGGATTCCATATATTTATTTTTTCAGTCAACTTATATTATATTAGATTAGTGAAAATACGGACCCATAAAAGGTAGATGAGATTCCACCAGAGGAAGATACAAGCCCATATTAGGCAGATGCTCTCCGAAAGAGAGAAATTAACTACTCTTAAATGGAGATTACAAAGAAGTCACGTAGGACCATGATATCTAGAAAAAATTTTTTTTCTAAACCAATATAAACAATCTCTAACCCAATAAACCGATCTATAACCGTCGTGGGAAATCGAAATCGTGATTCTATATATTTCTACAGCTTTCAAAAATGCTACAATCTTTTTTTCTTCTTTTATTCATGTTTTATTCTTTTTATAAATAATTATATTAAAATGTTAAAACTTTTAAGTTCCTACGCAAAATAAATAAAGCTACATCACTTTAGTCTATACAACGAATTCAATCATCCCTTATGTAAAATTAACCTCAAAAAATTGTTAGTTCCCGTCTTAACAATTATATTTTCTAGCAAAATTACATTACTTCTCTCTCCTCTCAAACTCTCTCTTTTCGGCGATCCTTATGTGTAACGAGCAGACGGTTCTCCGACGATTGAAGAGCGGCGGAGCCACCTCTCGCCGTTTCTTCACCCGACCTCCGTGCACCGTGACTCTGGGAACTCGCCGGTGACACCAGCACCGGCGAGTCTCGGCCCTATCACCTTCCAACCAGAGCTTATCCACTTGCATGTGACCATCAATCTCCCTTCTTCACAGATTTGGTCGGAGTGAAAAGAAGCAGCTAGGCGGAGAGTTTTTCCGGCCAGATTAACTCCCGGCGTCGTAGCAAGGAGACAGCGCGGCGGAGGGGAGGTCGACCTCAAGTTTTGTGCAGATCTGGTTTAGCTAGAAGAATCAAGAACCGCGGTTGATGGTGGTGGTGCGGGGAAAAATCACTATTGTCAGGCGTGTTTCTCTGGCTCCGATAGTCCCTCTTCTTTCCCGACAAAACGGAAACTTATCGGCCTTTTCCCAACGCCGGCCGGGGCTTCTTTTGACATGTTCTCCTCCTTTTCACTCTCGGCAAGATCTTGTGGGCATAGGTGGTTTCGACATCACCCGTGTCTCGATTCCTCCGTCCGGCCGTCGGAAATCGTTTCGCAGCTTGGCGGCGTGGGGAAGAAACATTAGGGTTTCCTATTGTTTCTAGGGTTTTTTAAAGTTTGGGCCTAGGCTTTAGAAAGCCTAAATCGGATTAGGGTTTTGTTGGATCATGTGTATTTTGATTTTGTTCTGGACCTACATCTCAGTGTAATAATATGTTTTTAAATTGAATACCCTTTATAAAAAAATAAAAAATAAAAAAAAAACAATTATATTTTCTAATGTTGTTTCCTTACTTTGAAGAGGAAGCTAGTAGTTAAAAAAAGAAGATCTTACACATGAGAAAATCTTGAGTTGTGTGTTTGGCACATTTATATCGCTCCAAAAATATTGTACACACTCATTGATAAGGTCGGCTAGTTCATAAACGTGGCAGTATATGAATGGTTAAAAAGGGATCCTACAAAGAAAATCAGTATTTAGATTTTTTACAACAGTAAGACAAGGACGACCGTACTTATCCCCTAAAACACCTTTGTTTTTTCCTCAAGCCTATATATAAACCAACTTACTCCCACAATTGTCCAAAAGATCAACCAAACATAAAACATTACATTTTCTGTGTTTTAGAGTTCCAAAACCATATTATTACATTTTTCAACTGCATAACCAAAACAGAGCAAATGGGTGTTAGAGAGAAGGATCCATTAGCCCAATTGAGTTTACCTCCTGGTTTTCGATTTTACCCTACAGATGAAGAGCTTCTAGTTCAGTATCTTTGTCGTAAAGTTGCAGGCTATCATTTCTCTATCCAAGTCATCGGAGATATTGATCTCTACAAGTTTGATCCTTGGGATTTACCAAGTAAGCTACACTTTCTTTGATGGTGTTATTTGCAATTATATAAATTCTGGGTTTAAAATGAGAAAATGTTAAAGTTACTCATCTTTTTTTTTTATGTTTGGTTGTGTGATGTGCTAGGTAAGGCTTTGTTTGGGGAGAAGGAATGGTATTTCTTTAGTCCGAGAGATCGGAAATATCCAAACGGGTCAAGACCCAATAGAGTAGCCGGGTCGGGTTATTGGAAGGCGACGGGTACGGACAAGATTATAACGGCGGATGGTCGTCGTGTCGGAATTAAAAAAGCTCTGGTTTTCTACGCCGGAAAAGCTCCTAAAGGCACTAAAACTAACTGGATTATGCACGAGTATCGCTTAATCGAGCATTCTCGTAGCCATGGAAGCTCCAAGGTAAATTAAAACTTACAAATTAGAAAACTTTCAGATCCTATTAGATCAAATCGTTTAACTCGATTTTACTTTATTCAGTTGGATGATTGGGTATTGTGTCGAATCTACAAGAAAACATCGGGATCTCAAAGACAAGCTGTTACTCCGATTGAAGCTTGCCGTGAAGAACACAGCACGAACAACGGGTCACCGTCGTCTTCTTCTTCTCAACTCGACGACGTTCTTGATTCGTTCCCGGAGATGAATAATCGGTATTTTAATCTTCCTCGGATGAATTCGCTGAGGACACTTCTCAACGGGAACTTCGATTGGGCTAGCTTAGCAGGTCTTAATCCCATACCGGAGTTAGCTCCGACCAATGGATTATCAAATTATGGAGGTTACGACGGGTTTCGAATGGCGGAAGGGGAAGTGGAGAGCGGGTTGAGGAATTCGCAGGTGGATCAGCAGCAGAACTCGAGCGAGTTGACTCATAGTTTCGGGTACAGCTCGAGCGGGTTGAATCGCGGGTTTGGTCTTTCGGGTCAAAGATACGAGTTTTGACTTTTGAGTAAATTGGTGACTCAGATCGGTGAAAAATGTTAAAGAACTAGAGTGGGAGGGTAGAGTTGCAATTTATGTAAAGTGTAGGGATTTAAATAAGCCTTATAGATTCGGTGAGGCTTAGGATTAAAGAAATTGATAGGCTTTGATCGTTTCACAATCCCTTGATGCATTCAGCTGAATTCTTTTCTCATCCGAGAAATTAATGCATTCATTAAATCTTATTGAAACTATCCAAATAAAGATTTTTTCTTTTAATCATATATATGATATATTAATATTATCAATCTTTTTAAATCCCTAAAATATAAAAAAGTAAGTTGATTTGATATCCACTTTCACTTTGCTTTTCTCTTGTGATAAAGTTAAGATCATACATTTGAGGAAAGAAAAATCACTTCCTACAAATGATTTCATATTCAGAAGATGCGCTATGAGTGCAATCCAACAGTGCTTGTTGGGTCTCCCATTTGATCGAGCCACTTAATCCAGTAAAAATGCAAGTCTTGCAGTCATGAGATACTAGAGAAGATGTCCTAAAATTATCTTCACCACCAACCACTGGCATTGCAACTCCAGGTTTAGCCAGATTCAAAAAATCTAACCTATAAGTGCGACCCAATATTCCATCGACTTTTGAGATAGGTTAAAGAACCTAAACTTGTAGTTGTGGATCCTATCGTCTTCTTTAGTTATTGGAACCACATTGACCAAAATCTCTGATTTGACTTTGATCGTTACTATTGCACTATTCATCTTGTTAGGATCTTAATCCCTCTGATTCACACTAATTTGACGAACACACACTCAGTCTCTCACTATGTTTTCTTTGATTGAATGAGACCTGCAAAGAATGTAAAGCAAATTCAAGAACACACAAGAAATCGGTAACCCAAAGTTCGCATAAGCTACTCTCTCGGGTTTGGCGGTACAAGCAACAATCTATTATCACTAAGCAACACAAATCCGTGTGCTTTTTTTATCTTACTTACAAGCTTAGCTCTAAGTTCCTTTTTACAGACTAGATACAAAGAAGAGATTGAATCTAAAATGGATCTAACAACCCGTAACTACCACAACAGAAACTAACCACCTCCTAACTGCAAAAAATCACCAGCACAATATCGGATTCTTCTTCACTTGTTAAGAAGAAGACAATGGCTTCTAGATGAACAACAAGATCTTAATAACCAGACTTGGTTACCTCCTGAATCTTACCAAATCATAATTAAATATAACTTAAATCAGACCAACCTAAACCGGATTGACCACAGGAGAGAATACGTCTGAGTAATCTATTCCTTCTCTTTGTGAGTAGCCTTTGGCTACTAATCTTGCCTTGTACCTTAGCAATTCTACACTTGGTATTCTAGGTTTCAACTTGAAGATCCACTTTGATCCAATTTCTTTCTGACCTTTTGGTAGCTTTGTGAGATCCCAAGTGTGATTCTTCAACAGAGACTTCATCTCTTCATCAGTTGATGCCTTCCACTTATCCTTGTCATTTCTTAACATTGCATCTTTAAAGTCTCTTGATTCTTCTATCTCTAGTTCTTTTGCTACTGACAAAGCAAAAAAAACTTCATAATCTTCTCTGTTTCCGCTTGGCCTTATGATTTCTCTTCTGATTCTATCTCTTGCCAATTGATAGTTTGTTAGATTATTATCTTTATCTTCTGAGTCTTCTTCACTTTCAGGAACTACTTCAGTAGCTCCACCTTCTTGTACATTCTCTTATTGTGTTTCACTTTCAGCTGCTGTCTCTTCTTGACTCAGAACAAGTTCATTGATTTTCTTGTTGTGTGCTCCCTGTGTGTTATCATATGTGGTTCCTTTTGAGTCTTTAAACACTTTGTCTTCAGTGAACACCACATTCTTGCTTATCACACATTTCTTGTCTTCAAATAACCAAACTTTGTACCTTTTTACACCTTGAGGATAAGCCAATAAAGATTCTTTTTTGAGCTCTAGGTTTTAACTTTCCTTGACTAATGTGATTGTAGACCACAGAGAGCCAAATCTCCTCATATGTGAGTAACCTGAAGTCTTTCCCAACCACAATTCTTTTGGGATATTGTTGTAATTTGCTTAGGAAGGTGTTCTGTTTATTATGTAGACTGATGTTGCCACTGCTTCTGCCCAAAACCTGTCATCTAAACCAGATTCATTCAAAAGACATCTTACCTTCTCCATGATGGTTCTGTCCATACGCTCTGTCACCCCAATTTTATGTGGAGTGTAAGAGCAGGTTCTGTGTCTTTCAATGTCATGGGTTTTGCAGTAGTCATTGAAGTTTGAATTGCAAAACTTCAAACCGTTGTCTGTCCTTAAGCATTTCACCCTTTTGTTAACCTGGTTTTCTACAAGACTTTTCCACTCACAAAATTTAGTGAAAGCTTCATCTTTAGTATTTAAGAAATACACCCAAACTTTTCTAGTGAAGTCATCTATAATAGACAAGAAATACTGCTTTCTAGACATGGATGGATGAACATTAGGTGACCCCCACAAATCAGCATGAATATATCTAAGGGCTTCCTTTGAATCATGTTTGCCTATATTAAAGCTAAGCCTCTTATTTTTTCCCATTATGCAACTTTCACAGAATTCAAGCCCAGTTATGTGCTTCTTATCTAATATTCCTTTATCCACTAAGAACTTTAGATTCTTTCATACTCATATGTCCTAGCCTATTGTGCCAAAGAGAAGTATAGTCTTTTGATACTACCTGATTTACCTCAGGAATTACAGTGTTACCATCTAGGAGATAGAGTCCTCTTGTAAGCGTTCCTTGTAGTCCCAATTTATTGTTTTTAAAGTAACGTGTCTTTCCTTTTCCCCCAGAGTGCATAAATCCCTGCATATTCAAGGTACCGGAAGATATTAGATTTCTTTTGATATGAGGTATATACCTGAAATTCTTCAACTTGGTGACATTTCCACAAATGGCTTTGGTGTTTATTGTTCCAATGCCCTAAACTCCTATTGTCCTGTCATCGTCAAGTAAAACTTTCCCTCCAGTGAATTCTTCAAAGCTGCTAAACCAGTCTCTTCTGGATGTCATGTGATATGAGCATCCAGAATCAATGATCCAATGATCTTGATGTCATTCCTCTGATATTAACAAGGCATTTCTGTCATATAAGATATCAACTACAACAATTGCTTCTCCTACATCTTCACTTTTGTTGGGCCTGGGCTTAGCAGCCCCTAAAAAAGTCAAACCAAGCCCAAGAACGTGAAAGGCCCATTACTTGCATGTCTCGTTCGACCAGGTAAAGACACCTGGCAA